>JAYMTN010001721.1:0-12270 GCA_036897425.1 Erodium trifolium
ATTTTTATAATTACTTTTTCAGGTAACGTCTCAAGTTCGGTCCACACCGGATTTGGGGCGTTACACTGCACGTGGTATGTTTAGATCCCGTAATGTATTTTGTTGTAACCGGAAATAATAAACCTAAACTTTGTTTTTTTTTGTGACTTAAATTCCCACCGATTCTCCAGCCTGGTCACAGATCACGATTCATTCACTCCACACGATTCACCAAACGAAACGTTTTGACCGATTCATCCCTTTTAATTTATAAAACCATACGATTCTCCCCTCCTCTATATAAAGCCCACATTGCATAATCGGTGTCCACACCTCTTCTTCTTGCTCTCTCTTCAAAACAATCGGCAAGCAGGTTCATCCACCATCCCCGATTCCATGGCGTCTTTGTGGACCGACGTAGAGGAGAGGCCGCTATGGTTCACGGGAGTGACACGAGGGACTATTGGCACGATCTCTATACGGATTGGAAAACAATGGCCACCGAACCTTACCCTCGGACCGAGAAACAACTCAAAGATCACTGGCAGAAGACCAATCTTCGGGTGGTAGCATTCGAGGTAACGTTCTTGCAAGCCCAAATGGAGCTCGGCCCAACCGCCACCGACGCCGAAGTGTTCCTCGAGGCCAACCAGGTTTATTCCCGTAATGTCGACATTCCATTCACCAAGCATGAGTGGTGGACGACTATATGGGAATGCCCGAAATGGCGCCGGAACCACGGTTTCCCGAAACTCTAGGGTTTTTTCGGTCGTGTTGCTCAGGGTTTGTCCGCTAGGGAGATGTTTTTCCAAGTTGTAGGGTTTTAGGTTTATCGAGTATTAGGTTTATCGGGTCGGCGTTGTACTTTCCTTCCATTTTGTTCGGAAATAATAAAAACTGTTTTTAATTTTATTATTTTATTCAAAATTAATGGCATTAGACCGGCAATAGACCGAATCGGACTATTGCCACTGTATCCCCTTAAACATTCGACGACCGAATCAGATCGATTGGTGGCTGAAATTCTAATTTTTAAGTGGCATTAGACCGGGATTAGATCGACTAATCCCATGGTAGGTGGTCTTAGTCGTCATATTAACTAGCATAAGATATCTGTTATCGGCACCTCTCTCGACTTTTGCAATGAAAATCAGTAGTCGATGGACGATTTATCAACGAAAAACTGGTCCCTCCAGAGACTCCAGTACCAAATTTAGCGTCTGAAATCTTAGAACCGATGACCAGATCCCCTGATCGAAAAAATTGTTAGCGCCATCGATCACTGATCACCCTAACTTGACAGGCTTTAAATGAATGATTAATTTTGAATTTTGGGGACAATTTGCAGTGGAAGTTCCATAGGATTTCGAATGCCCAGAAAAGGCCAATAGCAAATAAGCAAAGGAAGAAAAAGGAAAGGGCATGGCAGAGCAAAAAAAGAGAAGAGAACAGCTATGAGGATTGGGATTGGGCCATACCTCGTAGGTAGCTGCCACCTACTAAACCTCCCTCTGACTCTGAGCCTCACAGAATCGCGTGGCGGTCGTTTAAAGCAGAAGATTCAGAAATGCCCAGATACTCTGTACGTCTTCTTCTTCTTCGTCTTCTACAATAACCAGACGCTTTTCAGTTTGTCATTTCCACCTACTACTGCATCTGCATATTCATCATTCAGCTGACACATACCCCCAAAAATCATTATCTTTTACAATCCTTTCAATTTTGTTTTATTTTATTATAGAATTTTAAAAAATTCATTTTGTTTCAAATTTGATCCACCAGCTGGTTGTTAGGGCTTGAATGGTGTGTTTTGTTCTTGTTGCTGATTCATGCGAAATTAGGATTTTGTTTGCAACCCGAGTGATCAGTTGGGTGCAACAAAAGTGTTTTTTATTCAAGGAAGAAGAAAAACATTGGGATTAAAATATTGGTAGTAGGTGCTCTTAGTGTTATTTTATTCATCTGATTGGGAAATTATGCATTACTTTATTGTTCTTGTTGGATTGGTGTCAAATGTTCCAATCATAAGAAGAGGGTTTGGGTCTGTTTGTGGGTATATCTCTTGGGATTGGGGCTGTCTCCATTTTGGCAGATTTGTTTTCCAAGCCCCTCAAAATTATTGCATCCCCCAAGGGCCACATCCATCATCTCCTTTGGTGCTCTCAGTTTCAGGTATTTCTTTCTTTTTCACACTTTTACTTTTTTAATTTTTTTCCTTTACCCTTTTTTTTATAATGAATGTTTGTGATGATTATTGACTGACTGTGCTTGTGATGGGCATTTTGACACTTCAAATTGTTTCTTTATGATCATAGTGTATGGAATGACTGGTGCCTGAATGAAGTTTGTGATGATGATAATCATGGTTACCATACTTATCTGATGAGTGTAAAAAGTAAGAACTTTTACTTATCTTAGGGTTCTAGCACCTGGGTCTTTTTTCTCTAAAAAAGTAAGAACTTTTACTTATCTTTTCTTCGGATAATCATAGTTACCAAACTTGTCTGAATTTTGTGAAGGGTTTGCCTCCTTGTCTTGAAATTTTATTTTGGTTTCCATTATGGTTTTGCTTCAGCCCTGTTTCTGGGTGGATCAATGATGTTATATACGCTGTTTAGAGATTGTATTTACAAGTCAATCATATTGCTTACCTCTTAGATGCTTCAAGGTTTTATTCTCGTTTGGAGCTTCTTAGTCTTAATAAAATAGTTGTTTAATTTTTGTGGAATTATTTTTTATGTGAACACTCTCTGAATTCTGGTTCTATTAACATAGTGAGCGTGTTTCTTCTCTTTAAAGCCACTCTTGCTCTTTTTTTCTCTTCTTAACATATGTTACTTGATAATATGCGAGTTTCTTTTTGCAGTATAACATTAAATTCTGGATTTTGTGTTTACTGTTTAGAGAATTTCAAACATCTATCAAGTTCTTTTACTTATTTTCTTTTTGCTGTTATTTCTTAGCTGATCATTGGTTTGAGGGCATCATCAAACATTGAAGAGTGCGGGTATTGTTTTGCCTCTATCTCTCACTGCCTGACCTGAAATTCTCAAGATATAAAGTCGAAGATGGCTACTTTTTATCCAAGTTTAGGTGATCTGAAACTTGTTTCGTTTCCTGAATCACTTCCCCATTCCGGTAACATGGAAATGTATCTGAACCAAGCTTCATCCGCTGGGTCATACTCAGTGTCTTTAGATGATTCTTTGGAAATCCAATCTGTTGGGCGCAGAAACGAGATGTTCATCCTGCCTACAGGAGACCCAGCAAGTTATGGGCTCTTAAATATTTCAGCCGGTGATGCAGTTGATAGCTCTGTTATGGTCCACCCTCGGGTGGTTCAGAGGACACAGCTTGATGTTCTTGATGGTGAAGAGAATTTTAAGAGTCAAAGATTATCCCCATGCATTGGCACGGAGATACCCTCTGCATCTTCTGCCCCTTCATTTAATTACCAGTACATGAGCCCAAATGTTCCTTCATCCTTAAGTACTCACCTTCCGACCTTAAAGAGTAAGGAGTTGAGAACTTCTGAATGTTTTCCATCAAATTTGGCTGGAGGCAACCACAATAACATGAAAGCAGAGTTTTGCAGTGAACAAATGCATTTGGGTATGTATCAATATGGTCAAGTTGGTTTTGCAGACACTATCATGAACTCCAAATACCTCAAGGAAACTCAGCAGTTGCTTCATGAAGCAGTCAATGCAATGAAGCAGGTTGATTCAAGACATCGTCATGGGATTGGTTTACATGCATCCAAGCAAACTGATCGGAGATCTAGCAGTCAGTCTACGTTTCCTACAACAGATGAGACACTGTCAGGTGCTATTGAGTCTAATACCAGTAGTCTCCCAGAGCTATCACCTGCAGATCGACTGGATTTGCACAACAAGAAGGCAAAACTTTTTTCTATGTTGGATCAAGTAAGTTTACTGCCTCATTTCTGCACTAACCTGTATATTTTGCATTATTATTATTTGTCTTGGATACTTGTATATTATTCCTGGTATAATCTAAAAATTTAGTTGCAGATCCGAGTCATGTCTACATTTTTTCACTGTTCATAATTGCTTCATCCACTCATATTTTGCTTTTATGTGAATTGGTTGTCTGAAGCTAACATAGATGCTCACCCATGATAGTTTTTTTTTTTTTTTTAAACATTGCACAATTTTGTCTTCTGGTGATTTTAGTTGTTGTGGTCTAGAAGTATGAAGTGGTTAGATCTCATAACTCAGGTTTAATTTACTTATAAAACTATCCACGAAGATTATTTTGATGAAACTGCTTTAAGGTAGATGCACTGAGGAATGCCATTTGACATATGAAGAACTTTTACACATAATTTGAGGCATATCCATTGGATATAGTTATTGAGACTGAATATTAATAATTATAGACAATGTTGACTTTCATGCTTTGAAAATAGCAAGTTGATTCCAATCTAAACTCCTTGGGTAGCTTGTCCATACATATATGTCATGTCTGTTTCCAAATTTCCTCCATGGTGACTTTCTATTTAACGTAATTATAAGGATCGATACACGCCATATAAGTTGGAAATGGGGGTAGATCGTCCTCCATAAGAAAGGTTTGTGTAATGTGGTATTAAGATCAATGGAATAATAGTTTGATGGTTTTAGATTATAAGTGAGAGATTGTTAATGATGCTTCAAGTAATGTAGTAGATGAACAGAGAAATTAGGTGAGGGTCTTAGATAACTTGAGTCAAATTAAATTTCTAAGGCTTGTTGCATCCTTCAATTACTCTATTTCTTTCATTTACTCATTGTGTGAGTTATGAATTTAATTTGGAAGATTACTAAGGATCATGATTTTGCTGTAGGTAGATAGAAGGTACAAACAATATTACCATCAGATGCAGATAGTGTCGACGTCATTCAACGCAGTAAGTGGGTACGGGGCAGCTAAACCATATACAGCACTTGCCCGGCAAACAATTTCCCGCCACTTTCGCAGCCCACTGGTCAGATTGAAGTAATCAGCAGAAGCCTTGGGGAGAAAGAAACAGGGATGCCTCGCCTTGGCTCTGTGGAGAGACATCAGCATGGTCGTGTGACGCAACATGCTTGGCGGCCACAAAGAGGGCTTCCTGAGAGTTCTGTACGTGCCTGGTTGTTTGACCATTTTCTTCATCCGTATGTTTGATAATGCACCTCTTTCCTAATTGCATATCCTAATCAACCGATATTTTGGTTTTGCTAATTGCTCTCCTGGTTTATGGTCTTTTGCCAGATACCCACATGATTGGGAGAAAATCTTGCTAGCAAGAGAGACAGGGTTGACCAGAAACCAGGTAAATTTTGTTTGAAAGCAGACATGGCTTGCAATTGCATACATAAGTGGAGTTTGCCCTGATCATTGTGCTTAAATCAGGTAGCAAACTGGTTTATAAATGCACGGGTTCGTCTTTGGAAGCCTATGGTTGAGGAGATGTACAAAGAGGAGTTTGGTGAATCAGAGATGAAGTCTCAATGAAGCATCCAAGAGATGATAAGTGCTCAGCACCTGAGGCTGAGGCTGAGGCTGAGGCTGAGCATGGAGGACAGTACAACATCCACAGCGGTAGAAATCCAAAACTCACAAGAGTGGGGTTTTAAAAGCCACTGTGATGCAAAGAAAGGGATATGATTTTGGAATTGGTGATCACTTGCATCATCAAGAAAGTGACGCGTACTCAATGTCTAGGGGGACCCACCCATATTAGAGATGGCGACACAATGGATTATCACTGCATGGATACATGAGAGCAACAACACAGTTGCATTGCATTGCATCTTCTTCTAGTACCAAAGAATACTTGTCTCTAGCTTCATCGTTTCAAAATCATCCCTAGGAGTAGGAGGTGTTATTATGAGACTATTCATTTTATTACTGGTTATAATATAAGGAGATATTCACAAGAAGAATTAGAGCATGGTCTCCAACTTGATTATTCGCTTCCCTTTGTACGATTAGGCGAGCACTTGTCGGTTATTATTGTCACAACCAATCAGGTTGTAACAAGTGTCCCGCTAAAAATTCTTGATGTGTGTAATTTTGAAATAGCTTAAAGATTTACATATTCAAATAGGGGATAGATTGAAATATTAATGTAAGTGTTCTTATAAATGATGCATGTCACATGTGGTATCATGCTTTTTTTTTAGGAAATGCAAAATTTATTAAAGATCCAAAACCAGAATAGCTTGGAGTGCGTCAAGGAGGAGACACTCAGATCACAAACGAACTTTCCTAAACCAATGGAAAATCCTATTCATTGAATATCTAACAACTAAAGGGGAGTGTTCTGTAGTTTGGACGAAGAGAGATACAGACTGAAACAATTAAGTCTGAAGAAAAAACAAAGATATATTTGAATAGAATTCTCGGCCGAACACTCTTTCTACAAAAAGAAACCCTAGATCTCCTTTGTTTGGGCCGCCGGTGGCGGGCTGGTCCTTGTGACTAGCCGGTCGTCGGTGGCTCCCCTTCTCCTTAACCCTTTTTTCTTCTTCCCCCTCTCCACATTTTGTCCTCGCTTCGTCCTAAGGTGGTGATTCTAGATCTGGGCTTCTCCTTCAGATCTACCCATCATCGCCGACCTGGGTGTTTCGTCTCTGGTCAAGACGCGTTTTCTTTCCTTCCTGTGCTCTGGTGTTCCTGAGGGTAACCATCAGTGTTCAGATCTGGTGGTCGGTGGCCTTTTCACCCGTGCGTGGAGGGATGGGGTAGCTCGGGTCTGACTGTGGGACGACTTTCCCCCTTCCGGGAAGGATTGTCGCAAACAAGAGCTACTCTCGCTGCTGTGGTGGCTCTATCGTCCGTGCGTTTCTCCGATTGTGACGTCCTGGTACAGGTTTCAGCAGTGGGACTCGCTTCTTCGTCCTTTCAGGCGAAGATCAGGTGATTCAGGTTCGGTTCGCCACTCTTGGTCGCTGCCTTGAGAGATTTCGTTTCTATTTTGGTTTCTCTCGGTTTGTTCTCTCAACCTTGCTCCCTATCCTATGATTTTCGATCTTGACGGTCCTTCTTCTCCGACCATGATTATGGCGGAGACTGGACGACCGTGTGTTGGCCGGCGTCGAGAGTTGGGCTTTAAGCCATTGTTACGGATCTGTCTAGGTCGGGGTCGGAGGGTACTTTACTGCTTTTTGGTGTTTGCCACCGGTGTGCCGGAGTTCTCGTGACTCCGGTGAGTTTTGGGGGGCTTGAGTTTGTAGTTCGGGCAATTGCTGGATTTATCTGGTGGGTGCTGTGGAGTTGTTGTCTGCTTTACCCTTTGGAAGTTCGTTTGCTCCAGTCCCCGCTTGTGCTGTTTTGGCCGAAGTTTGGTTTGGTTTGTTCGGGTCTTCTGTTTACTTAATTGTTGTATGTTTCGGGCCTCAGGCCTGTTTTGTTTGCTCCCCTTGTCGTGACTTTGTTTTGTGGTTCTTTTGGCATTGTTGGCTTTGGTTGTTTATGGTTAATTTATGGCATTTAGGCTTTGGTTGTATTTCCCCTTGTTGAGACGTTTCTGTTTAGGTCACACGCTCTGTTTGTATGTACTATTTTAAAAACCTGTTTCCATTGGGACAATTTCATTATGTTATTCTATATCTTAATGGGCATAGCAAACATGTGTATGGTATAAAAAGTAGTTCATTTATGAGCAAGTCCACTATATTAGATTCCATAGAATGAAGTTGAAAGTAGTAGATGGAATTAAAAATGTAGAGTTAGCCATAATATTAGTAGGACGAGGATGGGACCCTCAGGCAAGTAATGTATATATATATATATATATGTAGCCACCATTTGAGTAGAGATGTAGATGAGCTGAAATGGTGGCTAGATTGAATTAAGGCAGCAAGTTGGGCAGTGCATATATATGCAATGAGAGTGACAAAAGAGGCGAAATGGGCAAGGCAGGTTTTGCGAAACGCTCCAGATGCTTACTTGGACTGAATCAACCAATCTGATAAAAGGGAATATGTGCTGCATCACTCCTCCACGCCATTTCTGTTGCAGCAGCAGCAGCTCACATCTCTCTCTCTCTCTCAATGCTTCCCAATCTTCTATGTCATTGATTCATGTTGTATGCAGATTACAGACAACGCAGTGTGTGTGTATGTGTATCAGATCATCACAATTCACAACAACAATGCAGTAATAATCGAGTCCCAACTGGGTTTGTTTTGGGGTTTGAATTGAATATGTTTTGGTGATAGGGTTGAGTTTTTGCCTGTATTAAAGAGAGTGACGAGTGGAGGAGGAGGCCAAAGGAACAAAAAAACAAAGGCTAAGACGATGGAGAGGTAAATAAAGAGGGGTTAATAAGAAAGATTGTGATATTGAGTGTCCTTTCAACGTCGGTGTTGTGTTGCATGATTCGAACATGTAAGAGGAAAAAAAGAAAGATATTCCTACAAGGGCCACAGCAGACAATCTTGTGACTGGGAGTGTGCAAAAGATGGGTGGCTTTTTGTGACACCAAACCCAAAGCCAACTCAGTGAACAGAACAATTGTACATATACTAAGCCATTGCTCTATTGCTCTATTGCTCTATTGCTCTATTGCTCTACGGTAGAGAGAGAAGAGAAGAGAAAATAAAGCAGGTGGTGTGGTGTTTGTATTGTTGAGCTGAAAGTGCTTTTGAGTATCCCGAAGAAATGTAAGTAGAGGCATTAAAGCTGTAGGATTGATGCTTTATGCTCAGGGATGTTGGGGACCATCTCCCTTTCCCTCTCATTTTTAACTTACCCTATTACCTTTTCTTCTTCTCTTTCTAACACTCTACATAGCCTCCTCTTCACATTCACATATACATTTTTTATTCTACTCTCCTCTGAGTCTGCTGAATCTGAATCATCATCATCATCACCCCAATGCCTATGCCTATATGCCTATATGCCTATGCTACTTGCTCTCTTCTTCCTTTTGATTCATCTTCTTCATTCCTTGCTCATCCATTATTGTTTCATCTTCTTCCCCTCACCCTCAGATGTTACCTTCTCTTTGCTCTACTGTTTCAAATTCGGAACTTGCAGTGTTGATTTCAACTTGCTTTAAGTGCTACTTGGTACAGATTTCCACTTGAGTGCTTCCACTCATACACCTTCAGATGCTTAATCACTCAACAACCCCATTTCGATACTACTAAACCTTAACCCATCATCCATTGCCATTGCCATTGCCATTACCACTACAAGAAGAAGAAGAAGAAGAAGAAGAAGAAGAAGAAGAAGAAGAAGAAGAAGAAGAAGAAGAGACTCCTCCGTATAGTATGGTTTTGCAAGATTCACCCCCAAACCCAGCCAACAACTTCCTCCGGCAATTCATAATCTCGGACCCCATGAGCGCCCAAAACCAGTTTCAGAACCACCATTTTGATGTGTACGATGACTCTGGGTCCGCTGCTTACTCTCAGTCCCTTAATGTCCTGCCCAGCATTCACTCTCGAATGTCCAGCGTTGTCGGAGGCCAGTCCGAGATCAGCCACACCAGGCACTTGATGGATCTCCTCGGAGCCGCCAACGAATCCAACACCCAAGCCCAGAGGCTCTCCCTGTCACTCGGCTCCTGCGTCCTCCTCAACCCCAATTACATGCTTCCTGCTGAAGAGCCCAAAGAGCAACAACAACAACAACGTTTGAACGATGACTATGGTTTCATGGGAAGCCCGTTTGCATCTTCTTCAGCCTCCTTCAACCGATCCTATTCATCTTCCTACGGAGGGGAATCCTTCTCCAACGTTGTGGGGAGCTCCAGGTACCTGAAACCGGCCCAGGCCCTCCTCGAAGAAATGGTCAACATTGGCGGCAGGGACATTCACATGGGCAGTGAAAGGAAGCTCGCCCGAGCACTCTCTGCCGACCTCAGAGCCGAATTGGGCGACAGTGGCATCTTATCACCTGAGAAGCACCAGCTCCAACTCAAAATCTCCAAGCTCATCACCTTGCTGGAGGAGGTCGAGGGCAGATACGACAAGTACTACCATCAGATGGAGGAGGTGGTGTCGTCGTTCGAGGTGGTGGCGGGTCTGGGAGCGGGCAAGACCTACACCCGGCTGGCGCTCCAAGCCATGTCCAGGCATTTCTGTAGCTTGAGAGACGCGATTGTGTCGCAGATCGACACGACGAGGAGAAAGATCAGCCAGGACCTGCCCAAAATCAACTCAGGCTTAACACAGCTGAGCTTGCTGGACAGAGAGAACAGGCATAACAACCGCATATCCCTCCAACAGCTGGCCATGATCCAGAGCCAGCGGCAGGCGTGGAGACCCATTAGAGGATTGCCCGATACCTCTGTCGCCATCCTCCGCTCTTGGCTCTTCGAGCACTTCCTCCACCCGTAACAACCTCTGTCTCTCGCTCTTTCTAACAACCTTTGTGCATCATTTGGCGCCTCCTAATGTCATTGTTGTCGTGCAGCTATCCCAACGATTCGGAGAAGCTAATGTTGTCATCGCAAACTGGCCTCACCAAGAACCAAGTAAATCCAGTTGGACTTGTTTCTCGCAAACTTGCCAATAGGCATAGGCTCATTGTTTGTTGGTCTTGTTTCAGGTTTCGAATTGGTTTATAAATGCCAGAGTTCGGCTGTGGAAGCCCATGATTGAGGAAATGTACAAGGAGGAGTTTGGGGATTCTTCGGAAGACTCGAATCAAATGTTTGCGGGCACAAGAGAAGATGTTGGACATCATGTGGAAGACTGACGATTGACAAATGGCTCATACTCGTGTTTGTCTTTTGTGTCCTTCCTTCTCCTCATATATTTGGGCATTGCTGATTATTACTTTACAGTAGAAACAAAGTTTTGTGTTTGCATCCAACTTCATTTTCACTGACAAAATTTCTTATCAAAACTGAATTGGGCATTGCTGTTTCATCACCATCCATCCACCCTTTATTTTGCAAAAGTCCATTATTTGAAGCCAAAAGGCTTGGACTTCACTGCCATTCATCAACCGTTTATTTTGTAAAGATGTGGCTTTAGTGCTAATAGTAATAGACATACCTTTGTGTACTAGCGTTTTTATGCTATTTTAATAATTACTTTCCTTCTACAAAAAATAAAATAATAAAAAAAACTCTTGCAAAAATAAAAGTTTACTTCAAGCTATTTTGCAAATGACCTACTGAAAATAAACACTAAACCAATATGAATTCTACAACAATCTCAGGAAATCGACCTTTAGAGTTTTTCAAAATCGTCTCCTTCCTCCCATTTTCGCCTCCACTCTCATGGTTTTCTAGTCACTATGGCCTTACTCCCACCACCATCGTGTACCCTTTGGCCCCTCGTCTCGCCATATGTTGCCGCTCCACGCCACGACCAACGTAATAGGGTCCTTGGATCTGGACGCCAAACGTTGGATCTGCCTCCATACTGACCTCGTGTCGTCATCTCTATCCCGCCGACCTTGCCCAGGCTCCAGTAAGGAATCTCCTACACATCACCGCTCCAAGGACATTGACGTCGTTCAAGAGACAACACGAAAGGGAGGACACCGTTCCGGCCCTCCAATGGTTGCCCTCGGATGCGGTCTTGTCACCATGGCGTCATCCCTCGGGACAATATCTCCAGATTGCCCCAGGGAGAGGAGCTTGGGGTTTCTTCTGGTCGTGCTTTTGTTTTGCTGCAAAGTGAGAAGGTTTTGAGGGGCGCGAAGATGAAGCTGGTTCTTGATGAAATTGTCTTTCGTGTCCTTGTTCAAGACATAAATAAGAGTACAATACCTATTTTTCAGAGCTCGGGAGATTTGGTCGGTGATCATGTACATTTTGATGACGTTTTTTAGAGTAAGGATATTCAAAGCTCAAAAGTCAGGGCTCCAAGATCGACCTCTTTTGCTGGTGATGATCTTATTATTGAAGTTAACGGAGAAAGGGAGTTAAGGGTTGACTCTGTGTTAGTTGCAAAATCATCACCTTCTGCTCCGGGGTTCGTTAAGTTTGTCGTTCCAAACAAGTTCTTTGTTAATCCGTTAGTCCATCAATGCGTGGCAACTCCATTTTGAGCTTCTGGTGTTTCGGTTGAGGTGTATGATCCTCGCCTCTCTCCTTCTACTGGCAACACGTGTGTTGAAGATGATTTGGATTTCATTGTTGGGGGTTGGGGACGGAAGAAGATGAGGTCTAGAGGGAAAGGAAAGAAGACGGAAACAGCTAAGGTTTTTTATCAGATCAAGCGTAGCTTTGTAGCAAGGATAAAGGCGGTGCTGTGGATTCGGCCTCTTCGGTTGGAAAAAGTGGATCAACTTGCTTGGGACTCTTGTTTGGCCATGGGTTTTGTGAAGACCGTG
>JAYMTN010001722.1:0-12269 GCA_036897425.1 Erodium trifolium
AACATCTGCAACGCCATAAAGTAGGCTCGTCGCAGATGTGAAAACCTGGTGTAGTGAGAGGGAGGAGAAGGGCATGGAGGCTTGCCCATGGTAGACGACGACGAAGAAAAAAGAGAAAATGGGAACTAGGTTTTTGGGAGAGAAAAATCGAACAAGTCTCTTAGACTCGTTTTCCATTTTCCATTCACAATTCACCACGATTTCAATATATTTCCACTTGTATGGGGTTTTGACCGTGATCTAGTTACGACATGTCGGTTCCATACCCTTGGAATTTCAGATGATATATGACATGTCGTATATTTGGATAGTCGGGTTGGGCTTGGATGGGCCGGGCCGGGCCTTGGCATGAAAACGTAGCGTTTGTATTGTACACAGCATGACAAATGAGCTCTGTAGTCTTGTGTGAGCTCTGGCCGGCTACGGATATGCTCCAAATCGAGACGCCAATCTTCCTCTGCTGCTCTTAAGATCTGACAATGGCTGCGCGATCTCTTATGCTCCTGTTGCTGGTGAGCTCGCTCTCTCTATCCCTTTCTCTTTCAGTGATCGATTGAGCGCACTTCACCATTACATACATGTATGTACTTTTGCATTTCTATATGTTAATGTTCTATTCTATTCGGAGTCTTGCTTTTCGATGCATTTCCGATCTGAATCGGTTTCTCCAATGTTCATGTCTTTTTCAATGGCAATTACGCGGGTTTCGACGCAATTTTTTTTCTGGTTAATTCTGATTCCATTCGACTCTCCGTTCGTTTCCCGTGAAAATTGCGGGGAAACGGGAAGAAACTGATTCTCTGACTCTTATTATGCCATTGTTTCAACTATTTTGTCTAGAGCTCAAAGGAATTATGGCGTTCTGTGTGTTGCAGGGGTGCCAGTGACACTCAGCTATTTGGAATTAGCTCAAACCATGAGATGGGAATGAGGAAAAGATGTAGGGTTTGGTGGCCCAAGCACCTATCTTTGAGTGAACCTTCATCTTCTAGTCTGTTATTTGGTTGGTGTATCTCTTGCTCTTCAGCTTCTCTTGACATTGTTGTGGCCTTTTCCTGCAATGAAGTCTTGCTCTCTAATTGCCAGTCTAGTCTTCAGGTATAAATTGGTAGTTTTATTATCTCCTGTGGTAATTCTTAGTTCTTATATTCAATTAGGTGTATTAATTTTTGAAATGTTTCATGTTACCTTCATTCATGAATTTTCTGTGAACTAGAGTTGTAATAAGGGAAGGGTTACTTTTACTAATGCGAGTATGCTCAGATTGATAAAGTGCTCTACGCACTGCTTGACCAGTCGAAGAGCTCAGCTAATTTTGTCTCTATTTTCATGCTGAGAAGACGGGAGTAAAAAAGGCTAATGCGTTGACTGATTCTGATACTTCATTTGTGTTTATGTGCTTGAGCACCAAACTACCTCTATACTGCCTATTTTTGACAATGTGGTGATTGCATTTTCAAGCTTATAGTTCACAAAACATTAACTTACTTGGGTGATGTGCTATTTGATTCTAAATATCTGATGACTATCTCTCCTAACTTAAGATTGTTACTTCCCCAAAACAGTTTCTCTAGATTTTTTTGTGACTTTCGGGGATTTGCTTGATGTTTTTTTTTTCCTTTTCCTGCAACTTAACATTGACTATTAAACCATAAACAATATCAACTTATTATCTCCAACCAAAATAAGAAAAAAGACAAACAACACTAATATAGTTGGCACACATTGAAGCATTTATAATTTGACAGTATAAAGCTTGATGAGTATACGGAGTTTGGAGTTCCTGTGTTAAGCTCACTTAGTGGTTTGGTGGCGCATCATCATAAGTTAAGAACTTGATAAATATGTATATTATCTTTCATGAAAAAGAGATGGATACTGATACATTCAATATGAAACTTGTATTCTTTCTTGGGGTCTACTAGTGAGAATTGTTTTGCCATGTTATTTTTAGGTACTTGTACTTAAACCCTTTTTTCTGTATGATGATGGTGTTGAAATCAAATTCTAATTTTATGATTTTAGGGTTTGGAAATTTGTAGATTGTTTGACTGTACAAAGGAAGCTGGAGTAAATATTACTGAATAGGAACTCAATCCTGGTAGTGGCTTTGATTTGGATGATAAATTCCTAGTTTGTCAGTATGGGGTGGGCAATTACTTGAGAAAGAGGCTCTTTCCTATGGGATTTAGTGTTCTGAAAAAAAAAATGATACTAATTAACCTTTTCTTGTATTGTTTTTTTACACCTTATCAGGAGATACTCCAGGATGTAAATCACAAGATGCCTGTATTTTTACAAAATAAATCAATGTTATCTCTCCTGGGTCAGTGTGCTGTGGGCTTCGGGGACAACAGTCTGTCACTAAAGGTTGTCAAAGGAGACAATGGAAGGCAGTTGTCCACCAGTGGCAATGATTTGTTGCCTGATAGTAAGGATCGAAGTAGAGAAAGCAACATATGGAGTTGTGGGTGCAAAAAACTCAATGGATTTCTAGAAAAATACAATGCTTGTAATGGATTTAGTAACTGGATCCAGTTTGTATATCATCCGTATGAACAGTATCGAAGAGATATTCATTGGATTCCTGAGTTGCATCATATTCATTGGAATCAGCAGATTGTGCCTCAGTGTGATGTCCACGTATGTAAGTCATAGTCCCTACTAGTGCATATGCTTCTAATATTTTTTGTGCTACTGGTGATTTACCTGTCTTTTCTTTTAACAAATCTAGGTTGTAATGTATGAAACTCCCACATATGGTGTTCATCATTTCTCACTGGGTCTTCAGGGTTCCTTTCAACGGGTGAAAGCACCTCTCAAGAAACCCAAGTGGGTTGATGAAGTTCACCAAAAACAGCCACTTATTGACTTGGTAACCGAGATCATAAAATTCCTTTCTTTTGTTATCTTACACCTTTGGCTAATAGTTAACTTATTTCTGCAATATCTAATTACAGGATACCACCATTCTAGCAGTCAACAGTGCTACTGCTGCTACAGTAAATTTTCAGAGACACTTAGGCTCCAGGAGACCGTTTTTTCTGTTTTCAGTAGTATACAAGTATTTTCTTCTAGCCTTTTTTTTATTATGCTTCATACTATCGTGTATGATACACCAAAATCCTTGTTTTGTTGTTTTAATACCATGTGCTTTGGCTTTTCAGGTTTCTTAGCTTCATATTTCAAATATTGGCGTTTCTTTTGGCTTCTTTGTCCACTTTATTCTATATTGCTCTCCAGTTTATCCATAGCTTGTTGAGTTATGCTTCAGAATCATGGATATGCACTACATCTATAAGGATGTTCAGAACTACATCCATAAACATCCAAATCCGTTCCAGACAGATCCTATATTGGCCGGTCTTCCTTAAAGAGAATGGTCTCAGGTATGAAAAGGGTATATGTAGAATAAGCATGCATTCTTGAATTCAATAGTTCTTAAATGGCATGTAATACAAGGTATCCTGATGAGCTGTTAATTTGATTGATTCATCCAATTTTGAAATATCAATAAAAATTCAAATTTTCATTAAATTTCCAAATGCAATTTGAGGTTTCTAAATATTTTTGGATTGTATGTTGTAGAATGTCGTTTTCTTTCCTTGTTGACTTGATCGACATGTATACTGTTTCAAATGCCCCTGCATACCTACATCAAAAGGACAAGTCAATCAGTGCCATATCTCCTTCAAGTTAGATGCCTTGATTCGGATGGACTTGAGTTCATGATCTTTGGTTTGCTGTGTTGATACTTGGTTCCTTACAATAATGTGATCGTGTTTGGATGTGTCTCTTTCTAAATTCAGTTTCTGGTAGCTGTATGTTTTCTTTCTTTAGCTGATCTTTTTTCTCTTTCTTTTGGTAAGGTCTCTGTCATGTGTGGAATATGCGGAGAAAGCCGCGCTTCATAAGCATTCCGTCTGGTCGAGTTTGGTTGTTGACATTCTCTTGGGAAACTTGTTTGGCATTTCACTCTTGTATTACACAGAATCGGATTGCTCATGGGTTTTGAACCTAGCCAATGACATCACAAACAATTTGTTGCGGTCAGGCTGTGTGTGGTTGATGGGAGTCCCTGCAGGTTTCAAGTTGAACACAGAACTTGCAGGAGTCCTAGGCATGATTTCTCTGAATGCAATACAAATTTGGTCTACTCTATGGATATTTGTGGGCTTCCTCTTTATTTATTTCATCAAAGGAATTGCTGTATTGGGGATTCTTTTGGGGATGACAGTACCTGCTGCTTTGATTGTAGATATGATCACATTTGCAACACTACACGTGTCAACTCTTCATTGGTTGATCTCACTCTTGTATTCGGTGCAGATACAAGCATTAGCTGCCTTGTGGCGTCTCTTCAGGTAACTTCAAACAAGGACTTTAGTATATTTCCTTGTGAAACTTTCTGAAGATTTTATTGGCTTGGAATTTGAACTTTGATGTCCCATCAGCATAGATATGCCCCCACTTTTAAATCCATGCATATAACATGGCTCAAAGTTTCCTTGCCTGAATTTCTAGTTCCAGACTTCCAGTCAATATTTCCTTATATTTCTCGGTCAAAAAGAAGAAAAAAAATGTTATGTATGTAACTTTTGTTCTCCGCGTTCTGTTCTGAATCCGAGGTCCCCTATTCTGTGCTGCCGAGCTTGTTATTTAATTACTCATTGTTAAGCAAGGTAATGAAAAAATGAAGCCCAATGTTCAGATTAATTTAGTTGGGCAAAGAAAATCTATATGCAGCTCGCAGATTCACATACAGGTTGCATCATGCAATATAACCGGGGTAGCTTTATAAAAACTTATTCAATCATGAATTATTAATAACTAAATCCTTTTTTTATATGAACCTTCTGCATTTATTCCTACAAAGTACTTTTTTTTTCTTTCATATATGACTAATGAGATGCAAAATAATTGAAAAATTCTCATAGATCTATTTGTTATACTATTGAAGCCACCTGCTTCCAGAAATCAGCCACTCTGACCAGATTTGACGTTTGAGTCGGGTTGTCTCGAATTTCTGAATATTCATTGAGATGGCTATAGTTTTATACTCTTTTGAAGACATATCTTCAGCCATATATCAAACTGTTCATAATGAGTTGCTGGGCTATTGGCAGGGGTCGAAAGTGGAATCCACTTCGTCAGAGATTGGATAGCTATGACTATACAGTGAAACAACATGTTGTTGGATCTCTTCTTTTCACACTGCTGTTGCTTCTATTGCCAACCACTTCTGTCTTCTATATTTTCTTCACCATTATGAGCTCAGCTATCAGCTTAATCTGTTGTTTGGTTGAGTCGGTCATATCCATTATTCATGCTACACCCTACATCAAAATCTTCCTTTGGCTGGTGAGGCAAAGAAGATTTCCCTCTGGGATATGGTTTGAAATGGTTTCCTGCAAAGGCACCATTGATTCATCAAAGCTTGTTTGTTGTGACGATGATGAAAATTCATCGCAAAAGGAGAAGAGCAGCAAGAAATCTACAGTCTTGGTTTCATATCTTCACAGCAACTTCTTGAGTTTAGGTCAGACCCTGAATCTTCATGAAACCTTTTTGGTTATTATGGTATTATACTTCTGGGTTTTAGTTACATCTTAACTTATAATTGGCTTTGTAGTTGTTTACCATTAATGATCAATATGCCTATAGTTGTTTAATCAATCTCCCCGTCTTGACGCTGTAGTTTATATGTTTTAAACAATCAAAATGCATGATCGTTATGGCATATGAAATAGCATTCATAAAGTTATAAAGGATTCCATGTGTAAAATTTCTTAGGGTTTTTATTTACTTTTCTTTATATAATATGTAATTTCTAATATAATGAAAAATCCTCTATCAGGACAAACTGTCTCACCACACTACAGAAACGTTTTCTCTGGAATCTCTGCTTCATTTGTTGCTACATCAGCCTACGGAGTTCTCACTGGTAAAAGGTCAGTGGCCTTTTTTTCTCTCAATCAGCTACATTTCACGCTAACCAACTTATAAAGTATAGTTTTGTATTTACGAGGTTTGATCTTAACTCTTGCAATACATATTTTCCAGAATGACATGCACGCTGGAGACGGGTCTCCCTTCGAAAATGCCATGGATGTTCATCCCATGTGAGGAGTACTGGCGCCTTTGCTATGATGCAGTTCTTGGGTGCTGCAGTAGCAGACAGAGTTCTCACTAGATGATTATATTTTGTTTGTTTTACAGAACTTGAAATTTACTGCTAGTCACTAGCATAGATAATTTGTGTGGAAAGTTTTACTTTAGGCCTGATTAGCTTCCTTCTATACATTTTTTTCCAACTGATCCTTTTTTTTACTGGGAAACATTGTATGTGTAAAACATTAAGGTTCTTAATTTTATCCAATTAGAATCTGTATGGAAGTTGCTAATAATTTTTTTATTGAACTGATGTCAAACCAATTTCTTTCCTCTAACAACAAAATCAGGTAATTTAATTCAAGGTTAATTGCATATAGTTATTGCTCACAATACATCTTTACCAGATAACTCCTTTTTATCAAAAAATGATGAAATTACCCTCAATCCTTATCTCAAAAGACTCCGTAACCACGACAAGCATTTTGATTAGATATATATATATAAAACAATTGTGCAGATGTTGAGACTTTAAAAAGACGGAAAAATCGTCTTTTCTTGACAAAAAAGAACAAACCGGCAACTTTAGATTCATGTTCAACTGTGGGAAAAAACATGTAGAATGTCAATATTTATGTAGTTTTACGAATAACATGTCCTCTACAAACCACTATTTACTTCAAAACTCAACCAAGGCACCATAGAGATGTTGATATTGATGAGATGATCTGTTCTGAACAACTTATCAAAAGTTTCCAAGTTCTGTATGCCACTACCATTGCTTCTTCTCCAACACAACATCAACAAGATACCGATTCAAGCGCTGGCCAAAAATCTTGGTGGAGAATGAATCGCTGACATGCCGCCAGGAATCATTCCCCATTCTCTCCGCCATCTGTGGTTCTTGAATAAATTTAGCCATAGCCAAAGAAAAATCTTGTGGAGTGGGTTCACAGAGAAACCCCGTTACACCATTCCTTACAGTTTCAACAGGACCCCCGCTGTTGCATGCAATAACAGGTTTACGAGCTGCCATTGCTTCCAAGGGAACAATCCCAAAGTGTTCATCCTGCATCACCACAATATTAATAATTTGAATTCTTTTCAAAATTTCATCAAGTTGAGCTGTATCAAAATGTTACGGACCTGTGGAGTATAAAGAACGCATAGGCATTGAGATAGAAGCGAGTTTCTTTCGGCTGTTGAGCAGGAAGTGATAAAGTTAACCCGATGAGACACACCTTCCCTTTCTGCTAAACTTTTAAGCTCCTCCAAGTACTCAACATTTTCTCTAAGGCGTTTATCAAAGCCCCCTGAAACAATGGAGGCCTTACTTTTCCCTTTGTAAAATCATGATAGCTTCAGAATAAAAACATGCACACAGTGTTGCTTTCTTATATCCGAAGCAATAGTGAACTATCCTAATGGGCTGGTTAAACAAAACAGCAATGATCCCTCCGTAAGGTCTAGTGAGGCATGGGCACTGACATTCGGTATTATTCATTTTAAAAGCACAGCCAATGTAATCCAGATTATCGGTGAAATATATATTCGAAAGTCAAGCTGAATTATGAAATTTTGCATATAACACTAATTTGATTCCAAATCCAAAGGCATGAACGTACCATACTATTAATGCACTACGGCTTTCAAAAGCCACATGAATCTTAACAGCCTATACAATATTTTTTGAAGTATGCATCTCAAAGCAGTGCATAAAACATCAATCAATTATAGCACCGAAGCATTAGACTAGATAGAGGGACTTGCCTGAAACAGTCAGGGAAGCATCAGCCAAATTTCGACCGTGTAGAGAATCTCTTTCAAGGGAGTGTAGCATAATAGCAAAGGCTGAGATTGCCAAGTTTATGTTCTTTTTCCTCTCGAATCGGTTGATTGATAAAAAATTCAATCTAAACAAAATAGACATATACTTATGAGAAAGTATCACTCACAGAAAAAGTCAGTATTTCGAAAAAAATATCTGCATGTGGGTTTTTAATAAGGTCCCTAAAGCTTAAGACAGCAAGATATATACAAACATGTTCTTTACTTAAAAGAATCAGGCTTGTGAAATTGATCCACATTGACTGCGGGATAAAGAACTTCCGGTCGAATTTGTTGTGCATCACGATGTTTGAATGTCCTTGCAAAAGTAGATGCGGTAAACTTGCTGTTAACAAGGATTAAATCCGCCATTCCTGAAGTTTACAAAGCATTCGTCAAAAATATAATGATCACAGAGAAGAAATTTTATAGCAAGGATACATGACAAAGATGCATAAGATGCGATCCATTGAAATAAGGAAGCAAGGGTAAAAAACCAAACCAGTTGATAGTTCTTCTATGTAGTCAATGGGTTTTCTGTATATCCTCCTGATCATAGTATTATGCTGAGCAAGCAACATATCCGGAAAATGACAATAGAATACAACCTGTGTGAAGATTTAGTGTGTCAAGCAACCATGAAAGCAGAAACCTCTGAGTAGCAGATCTTTGTAAACAAGTACCTTTGCTGATTTTTTCAGTTTCAGCAATGGAATTACGGCAGAAACCTGATCCGCCAGTATCACATCAAATGATGGCCACATGAACAGCATACAGAGAGCAACAAAAATGCACCTCAAATATGCACATATGGCATGAAGCCGGTAGAAAATATGTCGGGGCAGGAAACTGCCATATACAGTTACAGGAAACATACCTGCAGAACCCATTGACATCAATATGGCAGGTCAAGCAAGTTGTATGTAAATCACTGAAATAGAGAAGAGGGCAGAATGACACTATTTTGGTTCTTAATGACATGTTTCTAGGGAACTCGTCACTCTAAGTGACAAGTTTTTGTTTTGTTTTTAGGACTGTTTAGAATGCCAAGAAGATGGACACCGAATTGAACAAGCTCATAACTAATCGACATATCATTAGAAACAGTGTCAACAAAAATTGAGTTTTGAGATAGACTCAAGAATTAGAGGAAGTACATCTTCCAAAAACCAAGTCTTTTTCCGAATGTGGAAAATAAACCAAAATTAAACCAACAAATTAATATACAAATAAATCATTGACCAATGTGTTGTCTTTGTAATTCCAGTGACATACTATCTTCACAGAATTTAATGAGCAATAAATAAAAATAATCAAATTGGCCAAAGAGAAAAATAGATTCACCAGAAATAGTCTCCTCAAAACATCTAGTTTTGTCATGGTGTGATGTAAATATATGAACATTGTGGCCATGCGATGAAAGCTCAACAGCGGCATCAACAATTAATCTTTCAGCTCCACCTATAAATATAAAAGACAAACCAATAAAAAAACACAATTCACCAACAACCATGGCAGGGTATGCAAATCGTTAGTTATTGAATGTGATGTTGTCTTGTGATGAACTTAAATGTTCAATGGAGTTAATTCACAGAACCCAAGGAGGAGGAAAAGAAAAACCCATAACAAACAGTTACTTGAATCAACAATGAGTATCCACATTAAGCAATCAAGTCAAAACATGATTCCAACTAAGTATCTCAACAGCTATTGAAGTAATATCAAAAGCAATCATACAATAACAATATGAACTTTCCACTCAGTTCAAAGGGCAAGAGAGACCAGAAATCTCTATAAACACCATCCCCCCAAAAATCTATCTATTGCCATCAAATCACATATTTCCCCAAATGCTTAACCCTGAGATATTCAACTCAACTCAGAGAATCCATCGTCACAGAAACCCTGATACCACCGGTCAGCTAATTCAATTTACTAAAAGCACACAGATATCGGAAATAAACATAATTGTCAGTCCATGAATTGAAGAAAAAAGATTCCCAGAAAAAATCTATTTTTTTGGCTGATTAAGCAAACAAAGAATGCAAATCAATATATACAAAAAAAGAGAGTTACCAATGCCGAGATCGGGATGGATTATAGCGATGTTAAGCTTCTTGGAGCTGGAGCTTGCCTTCCGCTCCATTTTTGCTTCTTCAACAAAGCTTCGCAAAGGTTTCTGTGCGACTTGTATCAACGGACGATGGGGCCTTTAGATTTTTAACCGAGAAATTAAACTCTTTTCTTTTTAAGTGAATTTCTAAACTCTTTTCTTTTTAAGTGAATTTCTAAATATGATATTTTATCAAGGAAAATTTCAAAATATTCTGCCAAACATTTAGCAAGATAATACTTTGATATATTGGAGTTCCAGTGCCCTGACAAACAACACCTCCGACATCTTTTTCTGGATCACCGTCCTCATCACCTGTTTCTCTCTGAGACTATTTTAGCATGTCAAAATTGTCGTCTCTTATCTCGCTCATTGGGGTTCTAGGACCACTACTGTGTTCCAAAGTCGGTGATGGGAGTGGCCCCGTTCTGCGTCGTTGGGGTGGATGTTAGCATCCGGGCATGGGATGATCACTACATTGACGCTGAAGTCACGGCCGTGG
Organism: Erodium trifolium; assembly: GCA_036897425.1. Taxonomy (NCBI): domain Eukaryota; kingdom Viridiplantae; phylum Streptophyta; class Magnoliopsida; order Geraniales; family Geraniaceae; genus Erodium; species Erodium trifolium. The sequence goes on from JAYMTN010001722.1 coordinate 10,554, forward strand.
GATATGAAGATCTGCGGGTAACATGTATCTATGGGGAAGCTCGTCGGGATCTTCGCCACCGAACTTGAAACCTCCTCCGACAGCTACATCAACCGACCCGTCCAAATTGGGTGTTGATCGGCGATTTTAATGGAATCCTGGGGAACGATGAGACTTCGGAGGAGGGACTTATCCTCAATACTTAATTAATGACTTCTAAGCTATTGTGGATGAATTGAACTTGGTTGATGTTCCTCTCGTAGGGCATCAATTCACATGGTTCTGGGGACATACTTACTCTCGTTTGGATAGAGCTTTGGTTCTGAGTCCGTTTTACTACCCCTCCTAGACATAGACCTCTGCAATACAGACACGACAACATCTGACCACTGGCCTCTCCTCCTCTCGTTAGCTCGGAAAGTGGAACATCGGACACCTCTCAAATTCAGGTTTCAGTCACAATGGACACATGACCCAGACTGTGAACGCCTCGTTCGGGAGAAATGGGAGAAGAACCCCTCCCTCCCAATCCAGGATGTTATAAAAAACGTGGGATCAGTTCTGGACAATTGGGAAAAAAAGTACTTTAAGAAAAACATCAATCATATAAAATGGTGTCAACGGCGTATCGCGGAGTTGAACGTTCGGGTGGATCGGCCAGGTATCCACCGTCGAGAAGTAATCCAACTCCAATATGAACGAACATTGTGTATCCAGGAGGCTTTCTGACGCTAACGAGCTAAACAACATTGGCTGACAGAAAGTGATAGGAACACAATTTTTTTTCCAGGCAACCACTTCATATTGAAGACAGATAAATGCCCTGGTATCCGTAAGGAATATGTTGGGTCAAACGATCACCTAGGATACGGGAATGAAGGAGCTGATCATTGAGTACTTTCAGGTCCTATTCTCTACGAGCTCTCCGAGCTTTGACCAATTCCCGAGCACGCTCCGCGGGTCACCGCTACTTTAGATGGAAAATCGCCGGTGTTTGCTCCGTTCTCACCAGAACTGACCGGGGCCGCCATTTTCTCAGTTGAAAAGTGGTCGGCGTCTGGTTCGTTCTCGCCTGAACAGACCGATCTTTTTGGTCAGTTGGTTTGGGCCTCGACGGAGTTTACCGGTCTAGTACGGGCTCCCAGCCCTTCTTTTCTTGTCAGGCTGGGCGGCAGCTCCTCTTGATCGGTGTTTGTGGCCGCCATCACGTGGGCCGTTGTCGGGGCCTCCAGCTTGTGGGCCGTAATTGTGGCTGCCTCCACGTGGGCCGGGATAGCTCCACCACCACTCCAGAATTCTTAGAGTCTGCGCATATTTGCACAACTCTCCCTAGCTCCCATTTTCAGTAGTCAGGCTTCTCGAACTCGGATCTGTGAAAACCTGAAAAAAAGAAAAAGAAAAAAAAAGGGGGAACTAATTTTGGGCCTCGGGCCATGTTTGGAGGCCCAGACGAGGGGACCACGGCCCCGTGGTCGACGCATCAGGAGCCCAGTGGTGAGCCCAGGCGCGAGCTTTCCATGGGCCAAGCCCACCCCTGCAGTCCAACTCACCCCCCACGCCCTAATAGCTCTGCAGCGCCTCCCTCTTCCCCATTTCCAACACTTGACGCAAACCAAAGAGGAAGAGAGGAGCTGCAGCGCGACCACCACCACGAGCACGCTGCTGGAGAGCGCTACACCACCCCAGATCGCCGCCACGCCTCCGCAGCCACGCCCACCGCACCACGGGTAAGTGTGG
>JAYMTN010001723.1:0-12269 GCA_036897425.1 Erodium trifolium
TTGGTGTTCTGGGACCGGCTCACCGTAAGTATCTTTGAATATTATAAATTTTGCGTGGCATTGCTTTATTAAGTTTTTATGTTATATTAGTAACTACTGTCATATGTACTTGTTTTTTGTAGGCCCTTTATGATTTTTCTCTCAAACCGCTTGTGGTTCGTAGAGAGCATGAGGCGAAGGGAAAGTACACGGATTGGAAAAACGAGTGCAAGGAGTGGTGGATTTGGTATAAGGTGGAGGAGCTGAAGAAAGTCAATGACGCTTATCTTGTCACCCCGCAAGAGTTCCTAGCCCGCCCAAACGAATGGATGAACATTCGTGCTTACTGAGATTCATCCATAGGAAAGGTATATGTTTTACACTATTTTTATTTTTATTTCGACCATAATAGTCTCACATTTGATGATTTTATAAATTGTAGGCCCGATCGGAACATGGAATGAAGGCTCGTGAATCGCATTAGTTGAAAATGCGCGGGACAGTAGGACCCTGTACGGACATGTAGAGTTCTTCAAAGCCGAATATACTGCAGAGTCCCAATCTCCGTACTGCAGCACTGAAATGAGGTATTTCCCGATAGACGATCCACACGGACAACAATTGTGTCCCAATCTAATAGTGTTACAACAATTAGATTGTCTAAAATTGTACTTCAAAACTATAACAGGGAATTTCAGTTGCATGTTTGGGGAATCGGGTCCAGTTCAAATAAAACCGACAAAATTGATGATGTATAATTTATGAAATTAAATGTTCTTAAAAAATAAATAGAATGATGAAATTCTTGATCATTTCCCTGTTATGTGTATATTTAATTAATTTCATTCATGGATACTTGGAGCCTATATTTATTTCCTGTTATGTGTTCTTATGGTTGTAAATCTGGTAGGAATCATGTGAGGTTAGTTTTGAAGTTTACTTTACTTTGAATCATGAATTTAGTTATGAAATTTACAGATTTTAGATTAGGTTAGAAATATGTGTTTGGTTATAACTATGTGTCGCCGCCCTTTAGGGTTCCTCTAAATACGTCGCCGCCCTAAGACCGCTCCTGGTTTGTATAGAGAAGGAGGCGAAGGACCGGTACTCTGCGTGACTTACGAGTAATGAGGCAGAGCTGATAAGGTTGCACCGCCACCACCAGGTGCTCTAGTCATTCCCAACCCTTATGAGTACCTAGAGAAGCCCGATCACCTGGCCATTAGAACCTTATATTCTGTGTTACGTTTTTTTTTCTAAAACTGTATTCTTATTGTGTATGGTTATAATGCAGATGGTTTATAGAATCGACTTCAACAAAAAAGAAGTATGTAAGTGGATTTGTTCTGAAGCATCGACGTGCTATCGTCGTGTAAATCGACCATCAAAATTTGGATCGAGAATTACAAGTTGAAGTATGGTACAAGTGAGTGGGCATATCTTGGTAAATTCCTTGGTACACTTGGAAACTTATTTTTTGTGTTGTGTAATTTCTTTAAACTTTATTCTTATTGTGTATAGTTATAATGCAGATGGTTTATAGAATCGATTTCACCATAAAAGAAGTATGTAAGTGGATTTTCTTTGAACCATCTATATGCTACAGCTGATGGAAATCGACCATCTAAAGTTGGATCGAGAACTACAAGCTGAAGAATGGTACAGATCCCTCTGAACCAACAATTTTAGGAAGAAATTTAAGGTACTTGGCCATACAAAGGGATTTTGGATTGGCTACTCCCATACGAACCTTGCAACATCATTTCACTGACAACATTGTAGGCAGGTAAATCAATTGTTGGGTCTAGAAGTTCTGCACTAACGATCGTCAATACGTCGCGACAACGGTTTTTTTTTTAAACCAGATGCAAGGAAAGGGAGAATATGAGCATATAGGAGTCATCTTTTCCTATACACAATTGTACATATAGACTAGTAGGTTAACGCAAGAAAATATTGTGGAAATGGGAGTAAACAAGCTCACTAAATGCTAAAGAAATAAGGAAAGTTGACTTATTTGCAACAACATAGCCAAAAGATTTATCTTGCAACAACATAGCCAAAAGATTTATCTTTGCGTAAGTTTATTCATGAATGGTTTAATCTTTATCTCAAGGATGCGACAATTATCTTCGTAACGGTTCATAAAATTTCCTTCCCCTTTGTCTCCCCCTTCATCTCGTCTCTTCATCTTCAACCTCAGGCCGTTCCTCATTCCGACGACTAGCGTTCTTCTCCGGAGCTCGAAGCGACCGCGGCGCCTCGTCTTCGATGGCGGTGAGTGCCGAGGCCCTCGATTAAGGCTTTTCGACTCCCCATGTTGTTTCTCCCAAAGGTACGCGTGATGCTTGCTCTTTAACTCTTGTCCCCTCGCATACCACTAATTTGTCAGTGGATGGGATTGGGCCTTCCTGCCCGGCCACCCTGCGTCTGGGCTTGATTGCTTCCAAATAGTTGGGGCCTGAGCCCTTTCTGCCAGCATCAGCCCCCTCAATCGTTGAGTTCGATCTTCCCCCTTCACGTCCTTCATTGCTGAGATGCACTCCCCCTCCGACCTCGTCTCTCGCCCCTAAAAGAAATATAAGCGGGTTAGGAAAGGCCGCATTAAGCTTCCTCGGGCTATTAAGGACGTTAGTCCCTCCCGCTCGCTCCGTAAGAAATCCAAGGCAAAGCGCGCCTGAGCTCTTTGAAAATCGATGGGGTGCACCTCTTCTTTTAGCAAGAAAGATACAATCAGACTGTTCCAAGATTGCGGCTAATTTAGTCCTAGCTTTTCCTAGTTCTTTTATCTTTGAATTTTCGATCATCTTCCCTCTTTTGTATTCTCTTTTGGAGTGTATTATTTGAGTGGAATACAACCATTATTTTTGTTGACAAAAAAATAAAATAAAAAGTAAAGCACGTTGTTGATTTCAGGCCATTTTGGGTTGCACAGGAGCGTCAGAAAGATATTGGGGTACCAAGCCCAATGACATATAGCCATTGCGTCTTGGTAATTTTGAACTCCATACCAGGGCCCTCCAATATGTCTTGATGGGATTATAATTGTCTTGTCGAGTTGGTTGGAATCAGTATCGCCTCCAATTCCACATAAATAACCGAAAGTTAACTAAAAAGTAAAGGCCTAAAAACAGAACTCAATGCAAGGTGAAACGATCCCCACTTACAATAAACAAAACCAAACTCATAATCCCAATAATCCCTCAGATGATTTCTTGAACCTCTTCCTACAAGTCTCTCAATCATGTCTTCACCTAATGATATCTGATCAATGTCCCATTGTCCTTAAGCAAGTGATAGTGGAATGGTGACCCAAACCCTTCCGATTCATTAATGCTTGGTTCGTGCACATGGCTTGCTGGTTCGTGCGGCTGGAGAGAGAAGCAAGGAGGTGGCTCTAAGTTCACAGCCATGACGATGATAAGACAGGCGTTAAGGAGGGCTTAAGAGCATCCTTCCTTCATGATGAGTTCGGCGGACTAGAGATAAGAGTGCATGTGAAAGAAGGGAAAGACTACGAGAGAGAAATAGTGTAGGGATATGAAGCTTGAGAGGTGTGTAGAAATGAAACTGAGAGAAGGGTATTAGGGTATTAAGAGTTCAAAGGATATTTTGGTCATTTGTAAGAATACTTAAGTCATGTGTCAGGCATACGATCAAAAATAGACGAAAAGTTAACGCCACAAACTAAACTGAGACAAATGAAACTCTAAAGTAGCGAGACGACATAAAACCAGCTCATTCTACCCAATCGAATTTTTTTGTGTGACAAAAATGGTTAAATCTAAAAAAAGGATCACCTAAAAATAAACATTACAAGAAGGATAATCCTCCAGAGAAATGAGGAAAGCATTCTCACGTCTTATCTAAGATGATTGATTGATCCACATCTCCATAAACAAACAATTTGGGTGAACAGTCCAGTTGTGTCAGCCCCAATGTTTCCGTTTATGGCCTTTTTAGTAAGCCCACCAAGCCAATTATAAGTACGTCAGCTCAGCTCCCAGTGTTGCCCTAATCTCCAATGCGTTTCTTTTTGCTTTGATAAGCTGTCCGTGCAAGACTTGAAGCTTCTCTTACCTCAGCTTTCAGCTTCAGCTCCTCAAAACAGATCTGTATCCACCCATCCAATTTGTTCCGTTGGTTCTATGTTTCAGTCATGGTTCACGAGTTTAGTTCTTGATTGAATGAAACTCGGCCGTGATTTCTCTGTCCAATTAGATTGATTCACATCTTCCGAAGAATGTACGTGGGTCTGTCCCGTCCCCGGCCATTCACATATTCCGCAAAACGAGTGTGGATTGTTTTTTGTCGGACGACGACACGCGGACTCTGACCATGACCATGTAAGTGGGCTGTTTGTTTTCTTGACTTTTCCGATTCTCTCTTGCTGTGATTATTTTTGGAATTTCTGGTTTAGTTATGCTTTATGTATGTGTTAAACTTCGGGTTTAGTTAAGAACTTGAAGGTTAGACTCGGCTTCATTATAGTACACGTAAAAACCCGATGAAATTGATGATGTATATACTCGATGAAACTAAATGTTCTTAAAAAAATGACTGATGAAATTGTTAATCCGTTCCTGTTATGAGAATATTTAATTGCATTAGTTATGTAATTGTTGATGTTAAGATTGATTAGATTTGTACTTGAAGATGGAATTGTCCTTCGGGTTGTAAACTCGGTGTTTTTTTTTTTATCAAAACGAGCTGCGAAAAGAGTTGATCTAAATAGGTGTTTTTAGTTTCATTCGTTGTTATTCTTCTTCTACGAGTCTACAACTTTTGTTTTTCAAAATTTATTTTGATTTTTTAATCGTTTGTTCATTAATTTCTTCACGTTTTGTTTTTAGGATTTGTACCTTTATTCCGAGGACGACGATGCGGTATGCAATTGGACCCAGAGAGAATTCCGCAATCGGTTCAAGGATTGGAAGTCCAAAATCAACCGAGCACGCAAGGCCCGGATCGCAGAAAAGGGGACTCGGGATATCACCCCTCCGCACGAGTTCCAATGCCGTCTGGAAGAGTGGGACTTTCTTTGCAAGCGCTTCGATTCTGAAGTCTGAGTTTCGAGTAGCCTGCGGATTTACCCCATTTGAAGGGAATTACCTCCCAGTGTGTCGCATCGAGGAAGCGTGAGCAGCAATTAGTGAGCCCAACCAACCGCTTACCTCGAGCCCCCATGCTAAGCATCTTAAGTCAGTAATGCTAAAATATTTGCATTGATTTACACCCTGTTTACACAGGGTGATAATCTTCACACTGTGAATCATAGGGAGATTCAGATACTTCATTGTTTTGAAATGAGAATTCGAGCCCCATTCGAGGAACTCCTATTAGATCACATTGACTTTCATGCTATCAGGAAGATGGGGAGAATTGGTTGTGGGGCGCTTGTCACTTAACTAACCATCTCTCTAGGGGTTTGGAACAACTCGCAGGATACTCACAAGTTGTTTAACAAAAGTAATTTGGTCAATAAGACCACTTTTAAGGGAACTGCTATGAGGACAACAACCCTCAATCCTGATGAGGATGAAGGGGAAGGGGAGAACAGGAAACACACGATTAGAGTGAATGAAGAAATGTAATTTTAAATGGAAAGAGTTAATCTTTAATGTGATTAGCATCATGCTTTAATGTATTCATTAGTCTATATGATCTTTTGATGCGTTTAAGGTTTTGTGGCATGTAGCGACTCTGAAAAAATTCTTGTAATCCTCTATGCACGACTACTTGATTATCGTCTGTTTTTGTGTCTTTGCATGCATCATAAAGTGTGTTGTGAATGCATTAGGTTTATGATTCTTGCATCTTTATTTTTAATTTCTTGAATAAAGGAGTACCGGACTCCTCCTATTAAGGTGAACCTCGGAGTGTAACCGGGTTTATCTTAGTTGTTGATATCTTCTTGTTTAATTTTCTCGGGGCTATAAAAAAACTAAGTATGAGGTGTTGATGCGGTCACATCTTAGCACTAAAAGTGCCACATTTAGTGGGTTTTTAATAGACGTTTTAGCCCCGTTTAGATCTCACTCTTATGTATTTACGTGTTTTTAGTATTTCTCATAGCTAACAGGTCGTGGAGCAAAAAAGAAGCAAAAATCCATCAAAAAGGACAATTTCCAAAGCTCTATCCTGATGCGGGTTGGTGCCCGGAGCCGTGAAGAAGCCCGGCACTGGCTACTACCCGGCCCTGTGACCATGCACGCGCCTCGAAGCTTAAGATTGGTCAAAAATCACTCTGTTCTGAGGCGGGCCACCACCCGGTCCCGGGTAGGAGCCCGACACGGACCCGCATCCGGCACCGGCAAGTTGCCTGCTACGCGCGCAGAAGTCCTTTTCCCTGTTCTGTTTCTGATTTGTTTTTCCCCTATATAACTCAAAACTTAGGTTTAGAAAGGGGATAACTTTTATTTAGGCTCGTTTAGAAGAGAATGAGAGTTGAGAACTGAAAGGAGAGGTGGTTGGAGCTTGAAGAACGTCTTTGTAAATAAAATTAGGTATTTTGATTCTCTAACTTTTCAATACGGATGAATGTTAGTGTTTATTCTTTCATGCCTTCTATCTCATTCTCCATGAACAACTAAACCCTCATAATTTAGGGTTACGAGGGATTAGAGATTTGATTTTCAATATGTTGAATACCATAGATACTGTGATGCTTAATTTGAATTGAAGGTTTATCATTTGATTTCACCTTAAGGCTCTATCTCTTTTGTAAGTTTGATAGATGATATAAATGGCAATCCAACACTCGGGAGATGATGATTGCAATTGGTCTAAAATCATATATAAGTTGGTTTTAAATCTAGACTAGGGATGACTAGATTAACACAATCGCAATAGATATAGGTTTTATACCGAAAGCTAGAAACTATTATACCAAAATAAAGGGGGCAAACTGAAGTAGGGTGGAGAACAGAAGTACATATAGAAAACCTGCCCGATTCTCAAGACGAAAATCAATTAGATCCCCAATCCAAGGACTGGTCGGAATTGAAGAAGCTCGAAGGCTAACCAATGTCGGGCGAGAACCAAACAAAAATCCCGCCAAACCCATAAGGCTGTCACAACCCCAGCCAAGGTCACGGTTGGTCGGAGTCGGAGGACTTCAAGCAACCAACGAGATCGGAAAGAAACGTCGGCCCTAACCCATATGGAAGTGAAGCCCTGAACCCGACCCAACCAGAAGCACCAAACCATAAGCCTGAGTTCGGCGGGCTACCACGAACAGCAAAAGCAACGACCACCGGTAGTAGCAGTGGCAAGGGCCCGTACAAAACAGATCTGGAGCACAAAGGCCTCTCATCGGAGAGAGGCCGTGGAGCAGCGCCGACTCAAGCCCACCTCCGTCCACCATCGGAGCAGATGCACCACCGGTCTCCTCCAATGAATCCCCATCGGACCGGCAAACCCAAAGCGAACACTTGAATGACGACCAAATGGTCACGGAGTCCGAATCAGGTCGGAGCGGAACAGAGCAACTCTAGTGAGATTTCAATCCACGCTCCAGAGTCCTCCGGCAAGAACAGCAGTATCACCGGCGACGTGTTCCAGGCCAAACGCCCACACCGGGATCGAACCTGCCGACGAAGGAACGTGAGCTACCCAAGCTTTAGATATGCGGGTTAAAAAACGAAGGAAAGAGATAAAAACAGAGAAAAGGAACGGGAGGGAAGTGAAGGTTGAAGAAGAAGAGTTCCACCGACGAGAGCCGTAGTCGGAGCGGCCTGCCCTCGCCAGTGGAGGACACAGAGGTGTGGCGGTGGTAAAGTTTTGGGTTAGGGTTTTTTTGTAACTCCTAATATACACTAGATTGATCCTATTAGTTAATCGTTGAGGTTGTGAGTAGGTAGAGGGTCATTGTCGATATGATCTGTAGCACAGGTTCTCTTCCCTTGCAAGGTCTCAATCCTTATAAAAACTCCCATTTTGGAATTTAGAGACAGATCACTTACGTGGCACCTTCACAAGAAATCAATTTTACATCTTCCCAAAAACACATAGAAAAAGAGATGTCATTTGTAGACCTTGACTGTTTGCCCTTGTTGGTATGATGTCCTTGGTTGGACTTTGGTTTGATGCTCCTTGTTGGGCATCATCAGTTGGTTATTATTTAGGTGTGTAGTTTCCTTCATGTAAGTAAAATTTGGGTTTATAGACCTTTGTTGTTCCCGTTGTTTGGGACTGTTGTTTTGGTTTGAGGTGCCTATTAGACATGCTCGGGTTTGTACTTGAGGGGCTTCCCCTTGGCCTTGTTTTCATTTTGAAAACTTGGTCTTTTAAAAATAAAATTGCTGATAAAAAATAATAGCACTAGAAAGATGCGAATTAGGGAGGTTTTCTAGTGTTACACGTTAGATGTTTGAACCCAGTTTGATAAAGAACATCTGCAGTCCTTCAGTTTGATTGAAGCTTATCGCCGTTCTTTTTCACCAACGGCTTTCAACCCCTCATTTGTCGACGGTTTCGTCTTGCCGCCGACGTATACGTTCTGCCGTCCCCTATCTGTTCCCTAACCGCCACCGACTACACATGCTCTAAGAGTTATCGGTGATAACTTATCGAGGTTTTCGGGATGATCAATATTTTTTCATGGATGTTGTTAGAGAGTTAATATATCGAATGTCGAGGCTGTTCTTATCTGTTAATTAATTATGAAATCAATTGATTTTTCCGTTCAAACAAAAATGAAATCAATTGATTTTTCTTATGTCAGGTCACGACCAATACAATCTACTGTTTATAACATTACCCCAGTAAAATACAAAGGAAATGCTAACTCATTTCATTGGCATGATTTAAGGGTTTCCAGCTAATGCAAAGAATACAAGTTTGCGGTTACATTGTCACATGTACTTCTCATTGACTGTGATCCATAGATAGTGCCGATATTCATTTCTCAACCCTTAACCATTTTTGTGAATCCACACTACTTAAAGTTTGTATTCAGCATATTGTTTGCTACTATTATGGTGATGAGATCGTTGAAAACAATGCAGCTAAAACTTATGGTCTATGTGAAAGTTTTAGGTAACCCTATATCATATAGTTGAGATATTGGAAGATAACTAAAAATGGATAAGTGCGAGCATGTGCGCTTCGGTTTTGTTCGGAAGTACTGAGCTCTATCTTGGGCTTGGAGCTTTCATCGGCGATATCTCTCCTCTCGACTTGGCCTCGCGTAAGGAGACCATCACGGTGGTTGTCACCAACCTGTTCTTCGGTGACCTGATGGCAAACACTGATTGCGGTGGGTCGTCGAAAGACCTCGTCGTCACGGGTGTGAAGACTAGGTCACAGGGCAGGAATTTAGAAGCTATGCTGGAAGAGCTTGCTAGGGGCAGTGATATCAAATGAGATTATATAACAAATCTTAGCTGAGAAACAAGATGGTATGTTTTTCTCACCTCAAGCTCAAATTTCTATTGAAAAAGTTAATTTTGGACTTTTGAAAAAACGGTAGAAAAGATTGAAAGAAGGTTTTGGATCACTCGTCATGTGTCACTTCCTTTAACTATAGAGGAAGACGGTTACAGTTACGCTTACGTTTTTTTTCCAATTACTTTTCCAGAAGCTTGTTTGAGGGCCACTAACAGATCTTTATTGCGGTCACTGAGAGCGACAACAGATTCCTGACCCATATGGTCTTGTGGTGGAAGCAGTTTGGTCTGTCTAACTCAATTGTTTGACATGGTTAGGAAGAAGTATCATGGCTGATTTAGAGAAGTTATAGTGGAGTCTCTCCTCACTTTTGAATTTGTTCTTAAATGTCAATTTTGTTATTTAAGGAGAGAAAAGCCCGATAAAATTTTTTTTGATCAAAAGGTGCAATATTATATATAAGACTTCAGTATATTGATGTAAGTTCGGGAACATGCTCCCGAATCACTAAAAAGGATAGAAACTAACCCAAAGGTTCAGTGATCCTTGTATTACTTGAACCCTCACAAACGGTATTGGGATGCCACTCGGGCAATGAGAGAATACGGGGGAAAAGAAGGTGGTACTGGAAGTCCTGCTCCAAAAATTGGCCAAGGACTTCAACAGTAGTGGTTGGAGGCAAGGCATCGACCAGGGACCCCTCCCAAGGCAAGTCCCTGATGCCCAGACGTTCTAACATTCCTCTTGGCGGGGGTACTTGCCAGCCCTCGCCTGATCATCCCGAGGTGCTCCAGTAGCAGACCTCTTGAGCTCTCCAGATGTGCCAGTTCCAACCCCTAGACTCACTAGAAATGGGCGCTGGAATTTCATTGACTGACTCTTCAAGGAGCTGGTCGGTCATCCGTCAGGGACTACCCCGAGCCACATAATGGTTAGGTACCATGCTCGAGAAAATCCGGGGGCTCCTCTCCCGAGATAAGGAGCCCTTAGGTACCGTGCTCGGGGAAACTATCCCGGAGCCTGGTAGGGCAGGTTGATGCGGGGACTAACTCCAATCCGTTGCATACGGCTTGACCTACTTGTTCTTCTGATACTCCAAGAGAGACTAATCATATCGTGGGGTGTCCCGGACTTCCCACGTGCAGTCCATGATAATATGATCAAGTCGTCCACAGTTGCAGCAGTAACTCGAGAGCTTGGTGTAAGTCAACTTAATCTTGACCGGGTCAGGGATCTCTTTGAAGCGGAGGACCATGCCACGCCGTAGTTGACACCCGATAAGATGCTAGAAGCGGATCCTGACAGTGTCACCCCAACATATCCCTACTGGTCGCTCGAGACTTCCACACATGTGCCCAACGCGTCCCCAACGGACATCCCGTCGCCTTTATTCGCACCAGAGGTGGCAGTCCCCTCGCGTGCGCCCACAACTGCATTCGATCCAAGGCTGGCAGTTGTCCAGATCCCCAAGCAGCAAAGCACGCCCGTCGAAGCACCATGGTTCATTACTCCAAAACCAGCTCATTCTAACGAATCGATTTTTTTTTTAGCAATAAAGAAAATTTCATTGACAAAAATGTTTAAATCTCAAAAAAAAAAAGGATCCCCTAAAAATAAACATTGCAAGGAAGGATAATCCTCAAGAGAAGTGAGGAAAGCATTCTCACGTCTTATCTGCCTAAGATGACTGATTGATCCTCATATCTATAAACAAACAAACAATTTGGGGGAAGAGTCCAGTTGTGTCGGCCCTAACGTTTCCGTTTGTGGGCTTTATGCATATCCATAATAAGCCCACCAAGCCAATTATAAGTACGTCAGCTGCCCTAACCTGTCCGTGCAAGACAGGAACCTTCTCTCTTCTCAGCTTTCAGCTTCATCTCCTCAAAACAGATCTGTATCACACCCATCCAATTTGTCCCTTTGGCTCTATGTTTCAGTCATGGCTCACGAGACCATGTAAGTGGGCTTGTTGTTTTCTTGAACATTTCCGATTCTCTCTGTGATTATTTTTGGAATTTCTGGTTTGGTTTGCAACTCCTCTTCAATTAATCGAGCCAAGGACTAATTTGAAAACTTTATGAAGCTGGTGTGAGATTCGAGCGATCGCCATCTTCTCCGCTCATTGAAGAGTACCGATGGCACTGGATATCACCACATTCGAAACCTTGAATCCTTCTCGTTTCATCTCCTTCACAATTCCGAATCCATCCCCGTCAAATTACGCCGACCGACTCCTCCGAATCGCCGTCCTCGATTCTCCCTGCCAGACCGCCGATGCACCTCGAGTGGCCGCCATGTTTGTCCCCGAACACCGCGAATCGCACTGGATCTTCTCCACTGAGTCTGGACACATCCAGCTCATCCTCAGCTCCCCAGGAATCTCCCGCCTAATCCTTGTGGGTAACGCACCCCCCAACGGCGGTGCTTTGGCAGCAGTTTACAATCGTCCGTTGAATGATTCGACGCGTCAAAGCAAGGTCCAAGAGAGCTTGAAACCCATTCTTGTTGCTTTATCTCCAAAATCGTGTTTCAGAAATGGTATTCAAGAGATACCCATTTTGAGTTACGAAGATAATATGATTTCTAGTGTAATTGTAGAGAAATGTGTTGGGTCTTTTGTGGGTGAATTGTTGGTTGAGGATGTGGAAATTGATAGTGGTAGTGACGTGGGTGGATGTCGAAGAAGAGAATTTCGTAGGAGATTGAGATTTAAGAGGATGCCCAGTTTGGTTCAAATAGATATGCGCCTCTTACCAGAGAAAAGTTTTGATTTAAACAGTACTGGGATAGCAGATTTAGTGTTTCGGCCTGTGACTGGGGTTTTGGTTCATCCTTATTCAGTTCCAATGGTGGCCAGTCTTGCTCTGGTTAGTTCTCACATTGAAGAGCATATTCGA
>JAYMTN010001724.1:0-12269 GCA_036897425.1 Erodium trifolium
CAGCAATCCAAAGATAAAGCAAAATCAAGTACACAATAAACAAAACGTGGGTTAGATCCATCGTCGAATAGAGAGAGATTCGACGAGCTTCTCCTTGGCCGAGCTCCTTCGTCTTCTTCGGGCGAGGGAAAAAATCGGCCAGGTGAATGCGAGCTCCAATCATGGAGTCGCCGGAGGGAAGAAGACCACGAGCAGCGGAGGAGTACGAGTGGCAGAGAGGCACAATGAATGTGGAAGTTGTGTGCGGCTGAGAGAAATGAGAGTAAGGATGAACTTAGATAGAAGGAAGGTGTTAGGATAGTTAGGGTTATATAGGTAAGGGTAGATTGAGTATTTTCACGAAATATAACAACATGAGCAACGCACATGCTTATTTTCCGTTTATTTTTGGATGGAAAAGAATAAGGTGAAAACAAAATGAAGTTAAGGGAGTTAAATGTTACAAAAAATAGTTAGGGGGTGATGTGAAAAACGATGATAATTAACGGGAATTATGTGTCATTTTCCCTTTTAATAATTAATGTATCTCTATCCTTTCAAAAGAAAAAAAGTAATGGCCTCGAAAATGAAACGTGTCCGTTAAATGGGCCATTCAATGGGCCAGATTATGAGCAGATGGGCAGCCTGTATTACGGTGTCGTTTGGGTTGGATAAAGTAATCTAACCCAACCCATTGAGTCAAACCCTAACTGGAGAGAAAGGAAATTAAAAAATCATATCAATCTGAGATTCAGCCGGAGCTCCATCAGAAAGATGATGATGGCGACGATGATGGTGACGGTGAGGAGGAGGAGCTTGAAGACGAAGACGAGAAGCTGTGCCATTTCAATTGCTTCTTCTCCTACATCTGGTTCAGGTTCAGGTCCAGTTATTACTTCTCTGATTCCTGTCAATATCTTCCATTGCACCTCGAGTTCATGTTCTAGCTCGTCATATCGTGAAACCAAAGACCTTGTTGATCAACTTTTCAAATCAACATCTCCGAATGCTAATCGCGATCTTACTCTCAATCGCGCCAATTTTTTATTCCATCATTTGCTCCAATCGTATTCTCCATCCAATAATCCCAATTCGATTTCTCCTTTCGCCAAGCTGTTGACTGTTCTTTCCAGAATCGAATGTCACTCTCATGTCATTACGCTTTCTCGGAGATTGGATTTGTCATCACGAATTGCTCCCAACGTTACCAGTCTCTCCATATTGATTAATGGCTTCTGTCGTTTGAACCGTTTGGATTTGGGGTTATCTGTTCTTGGAAGATTGTTCAAATTGGGGTTGAAACCTAGCACAATCACCTTCACAACTTTGATCAATGGGTTCTGTAATCAAGGTCTCATCTCTCAAGCCCTTTTCCTCTTTCACAAAATGAATGATTTTGGTTGCCAACCAGATGTGTTTGCATATAACACCCTTATTTATTGCTTTACTCGTTTGAACCATTTAGACCTGGGTTTATCTGTTCTTGGAAAAATCGTCAAATTAGGGTTGAATCCTGACACCGTCACCTTTAACGCTTTGATCAATGGGTTTTGTGATCAAGGTCTCATCTCTCAATCCTTTCTCCTTTTCCGCAGAATGGATGGTTTTGGTGCATCTTGCCAACCAGATGTGTTTACTTATACCACCCTTATTAAGGGATTATGCTTATGCAAGTCTGGAAACTATTTGGATTTAGGATTATCTGTTCTGGGCAAGTTCTTCAAATCGGGGTTGAAACCTGACACGACCATCTTTAACACTTTGATCAACGGGTTCTGTGATCATGGTCTCACTCCTCAATCCCTTATCCTCTTCCATAAAATGTACGATCTTGGTGCTGGTTGGCAACCCGATGTGTTTACTTACAACACCATGATTAAGGGGTTATGCAAATCTGGTAACACTCGTATTGCTATTCAACTTTTTCGGAAAATGAAACAAGACTCTAGCTCTACTTGTAGGCCTGATATAGTTACATATAACACTATCATTGATGCTCTTTGCAAAGACAGACAACTAGGACAGGCTTTGGGCCTCTTCTCTGAAATGAAAAGTAAAAATCTCTCTCCAAGTGTACTCACTTACTCTATATTGGTAGATGGCTTCTGTAAAGTAGGTATGATCGATACAGCACAAAGTATTATTGGAATAATGATAAAAAGCGCCGTGGAGCCAAACATAGTTACCTACAGCTCACTTATGGATGGGTATTGTTCACTATCTGAGTTGGACAAAGCACAAAAGCTCTTTCATGTGATGGTCATTCGTGGATGTTCACCGGACGTTTTTAGCTATAGTATCTTGATCAATGGATATTGCAAAGCTAACAAGATGCATGAAGCGGTAAAACTGTTTGAAGAAATGACTCATAGAGGAGTGGTTCCAAACACTGTTACTTGTAACACTCTTAATAAGGGGATTTTGCAAGGTTAGCAACCCAATATCTGCACAAATACTTCCTATCCAATCACAAGCCAAACAAGTGCCACCTGATACAGTAACTTGTGTGTAAACAGGTATCTTCCTGAATCTATGACACTGCAAAAGGGTTGCAGCCAAATATGTGGACATCCAATGTATTTATAGCTGGCCTCTGTAGAGGGTTGGCAAATGAAGCTGGAAGGCTGCTCAGTAAAATGTACGAGAATGGCTGCTCAGCTAATGGTTGCTTTTACAACATAATGGCTCGAGGATTCCTTCAGAGTGATGAAATTGAGAAGGGATTGCAACTACTTCGAAAAGCAGTTGATAGGAATTTCTGGGTCGATGCATCGACTACAGGGATGGTATACAGCATGTTGGTTGATGATGGATTGACCCTGCTACTGAAATTTGCGTGATGTTTATTTTGCCGGCAACAAGAAGAAGAAGCAGGTACTGAAAAATTGTTTATTTCTCGGTCCCCCCTTAAGTGCATATTATGTTTTTCTGTAACATTGTTGGCCCAAAGACAATAAATTATTAATCTATAAATGCAGCTACAAAGTGAAAAATTCCTGGTGCCTATCTATTTTGAATCTGATCTGTATTTGTATCTCTAGTTCTTTGTCTTTTAGCTTCTGACTGTCTTGATGTAGACAGCTTTGTGATAGCATGCACAAATTTCTTACTGTAGTCGAACTTAGTTCAGTGTTGATGTAATCTGTCAGAATATATTTATTTGTATAGATGATGTTGGTGGCTTTTCAAACATGCCCTTACATTAGGTCTTAGGTGAAAACAGATGAATGTTATTGGATGCTTTGAAAATCTACTTTGTGTTTTCTTTGCTTGGGAAGCGATGCCAAACATTAGCAGCTTTACTTGCCAATATATGAAGTCTTAACACTTTTAAAGGAAGGGCTTGCCTTACACATGTTGGTATGATCGAGTGCTTCAACCTTACGTATGGTAGATGTAATTGCTTGAATGAATGTCTCTGTCTTAATGACTTTTTTTAATGAGAACATTAACACAAAGTTCAGTATTAACTATTTAAATAGAGGCATATGGCAGAACGTCTCAAATTTTGAATTAATTTTCGTAATAGAAACTAAGTGACAATCTACGTGTTGAATGTTTAATTTTTTTGTCAATCTGAGCTGAGTCAGGGGAACCCACTTATGGTACATATTGTAAGATATAATCTAATGTTCTTTGGCCAGTTCCTGGAAATCAGCATGATCCATGGAGTTATTGCCCCTGATTTTATTTTTTGTAATTTTTGTTGGAATTAGGTAAACTCAAGCCTGCATATGAGAATGGATGGATAAATCTGAGTTGAACAGTCTGACAAATGCCAACAAATACTCCAAGTTTTGGAAAGGACGAATATATCGAATATTACCAATAGATAAAGCATATGTAACTGTTCTGGTAAGTCTTTAACATGCTATGACACCCTGCTCAGTGTTTTCATTTGATATGGTAGGTAGAAATTACAACGGATGAAATGTTTCTCTCTTGGCAACTTGATTTTCTGTGAATTTTAGCACTAATGTACAAATTGGAGTGCAAAATTAGTGATTTTTTGCCATTTCAAGACCAAACGGGTTGTTATATATTGTTGTTTTGTCAGCCATATTGGTAGCGTTACTCAGCTGGTGTTCCAGTTCAACTTTTTGTGAATAATATATATTTTTGGATAAATATTTATTTTTTCAAATGATAATCTAACCATAAACTACATTATCTTTATAAACATCCTACTACATTTTAATAATTAACTAAAAAGTTTTGGGTGCATAAATAAGTAAATTAACAATTAAAACCATGATATATATAAAAAAGTAACCAATTAAATTTCATTTTATTAAAATTATAAAATAGCCCTAACATTTATAAAACCAATAAAATGTTTTCACCTCATTAGTGTTTCCGCAAAAATGATTAAATACGTGTTTTTGATTTCATGTCAAACAAATTTATACAAATTCAACAATAATTTGGCATGTGGATATTAGAAAATGGGCAACAAATCAGCACAGAAATGATACCAGTCAAAACAAAATAATTATGAAGTATTATTTACAAATTTTATAGTTTTCCTAAAATAAAATGAAAAAGAAGAAGTAAAAACTAAAAACAGTGCATTTGTTGCTTCCACCACCCACCCATTTTATGTTTTTGGGGAAATATCACGAAATCAAGGTTTGTTTGGAAAGCGTTGCATGTAATTGATGTTATTTTAAACTGGTGTGATGTTACCACCCTTTCTTTGTTTGATCAATTGCTCCAATCACATTCTTATCTTAGCCTTCCATTTCCATTCAACAAACTCTTGACTGCCATTACTCTTTCTCAGAGATTGATTTGTTCCCACTAATTGCTCCTAACATTTTCAGTCTCTTCATTTTAATTAACTGCTTCTGCCATTTGTTGGATTGTGGGTTATCTGTTATTGGCAGGTTGAAACCTAACACCACCACCTTTTTGAACACTTGGATCAATGGGTTCTGTGATTAAGGTCTCATTTCTCAATCCCTTAGCCTCTTCTGCAAAATGGATGATTATGTGATTACTTATAACAGCCTTACTAAGGGGTTATGCTAGTCTGGAAACACTCACACCGCTATTCAACTTCTCAGGAAAATGGAGCAAAACTCTACCTCTACTTGTATGCTGGGTATAGATACATATAGCATCGTCATGGAAGCCGTTTACATAGACAGGCAACTCAGTTAGGCTTTGGGGCTCTTCTCAGAAATGAATTTCTCCTTAATCTATTGAGCTTGTGATTTTAGCCCTGTGGGATCAAGTTAGATTGCTGGATGAAATGAAAGGGTAAAACATATCTCCAGATGCACAAACTTACAATATATTGGTAGACGCCTTTTGAATACGAGGTATTGTCGATAAAGCAGAGTGTTATTGCAATAATGATCAACAACAATGCGGAACCAGAAATCATTACCTACAGCTCAGTTATGAATGGGTATTGTTTACTATCTGTATTTCTTGTGATGGGCAATTGTGGATTTCCACCTGACGTTTTTAGCTACAACATCGTGATCAATTGATATTGCTGGTCGGTTTTTTACTGGTTAACCGGCGGTTCTACGAAACAGAACTGGTATTCAAAGGATATAGTCCTGGTTCGACACTTTTCTTGCCGACTCCAACCGTCCTGTCACTGGGTTCTGGTGATTTCGGTGCCGGATATGATCGGTGCCAGTGATTTCCGTCACACTTACCCAGCCCTAACAAGTATTAAGTCTACCTAGCTTCATAATGAAATGTATGTTTTCTTGTTTTTCATTAAATATGCTGGAACTATGTGGTTAAGCTAAAAGTGCAACAACAAAGTGAAAACTTCATGATATCGGTCTATTTTCGGGACGGTCTGCATATGGATTTGGTTCTATGGGTTTCTCTCTTCAAAAAGTATATATTTTTATTTCTCTCAAAATTTCAAAATATCAAGCTATTATTCTCTTTTTAGTTGACTGTGCATGCTAAAACATCTATGATGGGCGTCTTAAGCATAATAGCTCTTGGAGCTTACTGTTTTGGCTAAGCCGAGCAAATAACCGAGTGTTCAACAATTACCTCGACTTAAAAAGCTTGACAATTAAGTCTTAGCGAAGCAAAATCATCAACTTCTCAGCTATAATATCAATGAGACTTTGACAAGGAAGGGAGAACCCGAAATTTATTAAGGAACTGGACCAAAGTGTTCACGAAAATACAAATCAATACCTATCAAGCTTTAAAAGCGAGACATGGTCTGAAACCGAAATTCTCGGTGACTGAATGGATCAGGGAGCCTCAGTCCTGCGTAAGGAAGCTCTCAGCAAATCTATTCATCCATTAAGGCTCAGTTTTTGGCAATGGTGTTTCTGCTCCAGTTTGTGCATCAATTTTATCATTTTATACAGAATTCTAGCCAATGTACTAGATATCATTGCCCTCTTTCATGGGTATTATGCTCTGTAAATTGGGCTTTGTATTGTGGCTGTTTTTGCAGCGTCCTCTGCATCCAACCTTTGGATCGGATGTATAATAAAAAACCTCGTTGATGAAAAAAAAATGGAATAATGAGTCGTGATAGTTTGACTAATTCAGTAAAGAAACTGAAAATATGCAATTAGCCAAGCAGCTTATGCATTTGGGATGCTCTCACATGGAACTATGAAAAATTACAAATGTTCTACACAAAATTGATCAATCAAGTGACATTTTATGAAGCAAGTATGTTTCTGAAGGGATAAAATGGCTTTCACTTCAAATTCTAGTTATCAGACAGAAAATTGCAATCCATAACCAAATCAAAAGGAAACAAATTGACAATATTTAACAGTCCTTAGCCAGATTCACAATTCTTCCTCTTATACAAGTCAATTCAAGACGATTATGCTTCAGAATAACATAATTCAAACAGATAATATTTCATGTCAGAATCAAACATTGTCGAGTAACGAGGTATAATAAACATGTCTTAATCATAGTCACCGCGCCTCTTCTTGTCTTTCCCGTGCCTCCTCTTGTCATCTGAATCTCGAGAATGACGGTTCTCACGCCTCTCGTTCTTATCTCGCTTCTCGCGCCTTTCGTGCTTAACGTGTTTCTTTTCTTCCCTTCTCCTCTTCTTTCGACTGTTTTCATCTTCTGATTCTTCTTCAGGTTTCTTGGCTGGTGGGTCGGGCAAAGCCACCTTGACCCTCTCAGATTCATCTTCATTCAGGCTTGGTTTCAGTGTGCTTGTATCTTCCCAGGGGCGGGGTTCTCTGCATTTATGACCATCACATAGATTTAGAACATAGCCCTACAATATTACTGCTAAAATAATAACCCCATGTGAATTCAAGGATCCATGGTCATTCTCCACTTCTTGAGTATATGCGTCTCTTTAGTGTAAAAAGTTATAGGCTGATAAACATACACAAACCAACTTCTATCGGGTTTTACAACGACTATTACTGTTCAACTAGTTTCAACTTTCTATCGGGGTTTATCAAAGCTTGCTTGTCCAACTAACTAGGCAAGCACTTGAACTTGGGTCTTGGAGACCTGGGTTCAATCACACCTTATTTCTCCACCAGCCAACTTACGCCGGGCCTCTCTCTCCGAACCTTGTTGGGCCTTTCTCAAGGTGGGGGTCAAGTGGCGATTAGACTTACCTTCTACACATAAGGGAGGTCTTGAGTACATAATTGATACATGCCCTTTCTTCTACATAAGAAAAGTCTTGACCCCAATAGCTTTGATACACTTGATTTAGTAGATAAAAAGGAGAAAAACAGTTCTATTATTTTCTAGAGACACTAAACTTTGACCAAGTTCTGGAATACAGGCCCCAAAATGAATCTAAACCCGGTCTTAGCTATAAACCGATTGTTTGTACCTAAACAATTGCGTAGTGCCTAGGAATTTAAGGGTATGTAAACTTCACTAACTAATTCTCTAGGTTATGTTTGGATTATTTTTGTATGGAACGGGAATCACACTTGTCTGCAAGTAAATCAGAATCCATACATTTTTCCCACTATCATCCCTAGAGCATTCCCATAAAATAAAATAGCTTATGAAGAGAAACGAGAATGGGGGTGACAAAGAAAAAAAAGAATGCACAGTTTTTTAATCACACACAAAGGAGGGTTGATTCCCATTCTTATACAATGACAATCGAAATGCAACCCAACTGTTATGCATAACATTAACTTTGAGAAGGAAAAACAATTAACACTTCAACTAATAAAACGACTTTTCTGAGTGAATTCCATTAATAAATGAAGTGTTAATATGATGATTGAGGGAATGTTACTTTCAGAGCATACCTAGCAAACCCAAGACCCTGAACACGTGCTGCTTCAGCGTGGCCCTCACCCAAGTCCTCTGCAGTAGATCCTCGCTTCACAAGTTCTGACATTTCATGCTTATCAAGTCTATTACCTTGAGGGCGGGTAGCACGCTTAGGAGCTAAGCCAAGAGCTTCCCTCATGGCCTGCTCTTCCTCTTCTTTAATCCTTTTTATCTCTTCTTTTGCAGCATCTATATCTGCTTGTTTTGACTTCTTGTCCTTTGAATACCAGTGCAGATCTTTCCCTGTTCAGAGAGTAAATGGAACAGCTGAGACATCCTTCTATGAAAGAAGATTAAAATCCACCAACAAACTAATGAGATTAACCAAACAAAAAGATTTCTTAATCGAGGAGAACAAGCAATTGAGAAATGAAAAAAATCATACCTTTCTGCCATCTTCCAACAGGAGCCTTGATACTGTGACCAATATAGTTCTCTCGATGTTTGTCAACCTTCACATCATCCCAGCTAAACTCTGCATATTTAGAGAAGTGTTGAGACAGCAGAAAATATTTAATTTATCAATAATTATTAATTAATTTAGATGAGAGAGCCATTTATATAGGGGGGGTGTCCAATACCTCAATGACAATTTCATTTCCAAAAAGTTTAGATTCTGGACTCCCCTATATATTTCCTTCACCTACTTTCACATAGCCCCAAACAAATTGTACCGCATATAATTTGAAGATCATCAAATCAAATCAATTACAGCATACACGATTCTTGAAACTAAAAAAATGAGGTTCATAGCATAGATTCAGTTCCACAAATACTTCCTAATTACCAATTTGTTCATCCACTTCATGCCTAAGATCACCATTTCCACAAGAATTCTCGACCCCCTAAATATTTCCTTCGCCTACTTCAACATAGCCCCCCAAAAATTGTACAGTATATAATTTGAATATCATCAAATCAATTACAACATATACGATTCTTCAAACTAAAAAAAAACAGGTTCACAGCACAGATTCTGTTCCACGAATATTTTCGAATTAGCAACTTGTTCCTCGCCCCGATGCCTAAAATTACCATTTCAACAAGATTTTTTTTCAAATTCCTATAAAAACGAACGGTCCTGCAACATATAGATATGAAGAATAAACCCTAATTCCGAGAACTATGTGTAAGAAAGACAGAGATAGGAGCTTACGATCTCGACCACCGCGAACTCCGCCTCTGGTGGGATGATACATCTCCCTCGAACCTTACGAATCCGATCGAAGCCCTGATGTTAGGAACTGCAGATATGAAGATAAAACGAGAAGAATTTGCAGAAACCGAGAGGAATGGAGAAAGAGATGAGAAAGAAGAAGAGAGGCCGAGACATTAGAGAGAGAATATAATGGACTTGTAAAATAGTTTGGGCCAATATGGTAATTTAGGCCCATAAATAGAATCGGCCTCTGTTGATACCGAAACGAAGCGACGGCGGATAGCTGGCGAATCGGTGGCAGAGAGACGCTGATAGATGGGTGTGTCGATAAGCTTATCGATGGCTCTTTCCGCCGGTGAATACGAAAAAAAGTGAACATTATAGTCAAAACATCTTGTTTTTTTTTTCCTTTCAGCCTTTTGACTGGAATTGTTGGTTGATAGAGGAGAGAGAAACTAATTTAATATTTTTTTTTATTCTATCAACCAGCACTATCAGCCAACAATCGTGTTAAGGATTGGAGATGCTCTTAGATATTGAGTAAAGCCATTTGTATTTGAGCGACTTACATTCTTAGAATCATCCCTCGTCTACGCCGGATTGGTTTTGTAGGGAGGACAAATGTTCTGTTAATCGACCAATGTCCACGGGAGCACGGGGGCAAACAAGGGACATCAAGGAGAGTTCGTCCTCTTCTGGGAAGTGGATATAGAGATCGGGATACTCTTGAAGGATCCGGTTACATGATTTTCGAGATCATGAGCCCAAGTCGGGAAGGCATCCGCCTCATGGACGTGTATGGAGAACCGGGAAGATCATAACATCTCTCTCTACAGTGATGCTATGTTGGCGTAGATAAGCATCAGGAGTCTACATTGTCACTCGCCCGTTCTAATGAGTACCTGACGGAAGAGCGGGACGCTGTGAAGGAGACACATCCCGTTCCAATGAGATCTAGCATAACCCGATCCCATGTCTTCTCTTTTTTCCTAGGGACCTACTCGACCAGCTACCATTATCTTCACCTTTCTTAAGGATTTTATGGAAGAACCAACGTATTATTTAGACAAAACAAATTTATCCGAATCGAGCTAGAAAAAAATGCTTGATTCAAATTCTTATTTGGACAAAACAAATCTAAGAAGAGATAATCCAGATTCTTATTTCTTGACTTTCATTTCCTCCATCCACCGAATTAATAGACAGAAGCATTAAGAAGGGCTACAGTGCTCTTACCGTCCTGGTTTGAACCGGAAACGAACCGGTCTTTTCCATTTCTATTAAAGTCTAGAAGTTTCTAGCTCAACCGAACACTCACCGAAGTCCAGAACTCGATCTGCATTCTGAAAGCGAGAAGAAGACCTCAGAGAGATCGCAAATGGCCATGCGAGCTGCAGCAAGGAAGCTCAACTTAACTCGTGCCATGGAGTCAACTCGGGGATCAACTCGCCGTTACAGCGACGGCAAGGGTAGGGTCCTCGGCGAGGAGGAACGCGCCGCCGAGAACGTCTACATCAAGGTCTGATTATTTCTTCATCTTTTCCAGTCTGTTTGGCTTCATAGAATATACACCGGAAAAAAGTAGTGTGTATCTGTAGTTGACTATTCGATGTTAATCGTTCTGTTTATCAAAGCTGGATCATCAAATTTCTGATTAGATCTATATAATTTTCTCCTTTTTTTTTTCCTTTTCCCA
Organism: Erodium trifolium; assembly: GCA_036897425.1. Classification (NCBI taxonomy): domain Eukaryota; kingdom Viridiplantae; phylum Streptophyta; class Magnoliopsida; order Geraniales; family Geraniaceae; genus Erodium; species Erodium trifolium. The sequence continues at coordinate 11,115 of JAYMTN010001724.1, forward strand.
GCTACCAAACACATTATTTCGTTGATTCTGAATTTGTTCATCGCTACTTCCTAAGCACATTTTCTATGAAGCCTGTTTGGCTTCATAGAAAATACACCCGAAAAAGTAGTGTGTATGTGTAGTTGACTATTCGATGTTAATCGTTCTGTTTATGGAAGCTGGATCATCAAATTTCTGATTAGATCTATACAATTTTTTTTCCCAGCTACCAAACACATTTTTTTCAATTGATTCTGAATTTGTTCATCGCTACTTCCTAACCACACAGTTTCTAATACGAATACTGTGAATCTGGATACCAGCATCGAATTTGTGGTTTCACTCCGATTCATCTGTTTACTGATTGTTCATAGAAAATGGAGAAGGAAAAGTTGGAGAAACTGAAACAGAAGGCTGAGAAGGAGAAAGACCTGGGAAAAGGAAAGGATGGCAAGGTATAGAAAGCTAAATCAATATGGCTACTGAGAATACGAATCAACAGAATTTTATGTGCAATTTAGGCCTCGTTTAGTATCAGGATAACAATTTTCTTCCATGTTTGTACTTTTCTGTTTATCTATAGAAACAGAGAAAAATGAATAACTTATTCATTTTAGATTTTTATGTCTTAGGTTTCCATATTTTCTATCTTAATTCATATACTATTGAACTAAATATTGAAAAAAATAATACAATAATTCTAATAAGTTATTGCATATAGAAGCTGTAAAATCAAATGCAAAAACATTTGTCAATGGGAGTACAATTCTAGTTGAAATAATTCATGAAGATAAACTTAGGATGGTTGTAAAAAAATAGGATGATAAATTCACTTTTTGCAACTTGTAGTTCTTTTCCTTATTGAAAAAAAAGTGTCTTAAAGCTTGTCTTTTTGTTGTACTTCATATAAATTTGTTTCATAATGACGATTTTACCCGTGAAAATTTAATTTTAAAAATAATAATTATAAAGAAGAAAATTATAGGATTTGAAATTTGGATTTTTTTGTTTTTTTACTTAATATAAATTATGAGGGTAAAGTTGTCATTTTTTTTGCAAATTGCAGCAAAGAAAAGTTCAGGGTTCTTTTTTGTAATTATTCTAGACTTATTTCATCATTTTTAAATGTTCATGTGTGTTTGTAATGATTTTAGGGTTAAATATCGAAACTTACTC
>JAYMTN010001725.1:0-12257 GCA_036897425.1 Erodium trifolium
TACGTAGTATATAAAAAAATACTACATGACAACATCTCTAGGAGTTCTACTGGATAACAGGAAAAAGTTAAATATAGCGGATAAGAAATTACGATTCCCAGTAAGAAACTAAGACTTATATCATGACACGAAAAAATACCACTGGATCAGCAGCAACAATATCCCTCATTCCACCCAATAAATCGATAGACAAAACTGTGAAGCTTTTCTCCCTTTCCTTTATCTGAGTGAACATCTCTAAGTATTTTGAGCATAGCTGTAACTTCGCTTTTCTATCTTCCTCAGAAATAGGGGCAATCTGGAAAGGTGAAGAAGATTTAGAGCAATGGCCTTTACACTAAAATGACAACGAATCCAGAATTTAGATGAAGACCAACCGAATACCTTCATGAGACCAAGAATATGCTGAAGAATACTGTTTCTTAAACCTTCTTCCCAGAATAATTCAAACAAACAATCCATACAAGTTGGATTATGCAACACTAAGCTTCTAGCATCATCTGCTATTGCAAGAAATTGTGAGAAGAGCGACATTAAAGTTTCCATGCAGTTAAGCCAACTTTGAACTGTTTGACATGAATTGGATCCCAGCACAACTGAAGAATTTGCTCTTCCAGACTTAGATTCTTTGGCTTGAATGCAAACAACTTTGAGGATCCGAGGAACCGCATCAAGTGTCTTGAGAGAAGCAATGCTTTTCTCAGATGAAAGCTCCATTATCTTAAGCAGCCTATTTGCAAGAACACTAGCAATCCCAGGATCACATGAAGATTTTTCAAGGGCATCTAATAGAACAGATAATTCAGGCTGTCATAGCAAATACAAAAGAAAAGATCAGGGAACATCCAGGACAAATTGGTGCAGACAAATCAGAGAACAGGCCATAATGAGCACATAGAAAGAAATGTCCTAGAAAATAGCAAGCATGTAATGCAATAGTGTTGAAGTAAATGCTATAAGGGTGACGGTCTAGGCTCTCATAACATGACCAAAAGAATAAGAAAACACAAATTTGAAGAAAAAATAACGGACTTATACCTGGAACAGCCACAAAGACAAGAACAAATAATCAATTCTTAGAAAAATACAAATATAGATATACTCCACTCACATGAGCATGTGCAGTACAGCAAACATTATTTTATAAAAATAAGGGTTATTTACCTTTTGTACCCCAAAGTTTTATAATATTTGATAAGAGTCCTTACGTTTTGGTTAACACACCTTTAGTACCCCTTATGAATTGGTCACAGGTCATTTAATACTCCTTATGTATTGGTAACAGAACATTCAATACCCCTTATGAATTGGTCACAGATCATCAAAATGGCGTAAACTTGACCAAAATTTTGTCCAGTGCGTTACCAAAACATGAGGAGTACTAAAGGTGTGTTACCAATACATAAGGGGTATTAAAGGTAATTAACCCTAAAAATAAACAAACGTATGCAAGAACTTAGGCCCAAAATGTTTGTAAGTTAACTGATCCAGTGAAATCCATAATACCGTCTTTAAATACCAGTCTTTAACTAAAAATGTCCAATCAAACAACCTGAATGCCAATTCAGCAGCATTCTACATTTTCAGAATTATAATATTTGGTCATCATTATGGCATGCTTAGTATATTGTTTCCGTTGAACCACTTGGATAATCCATAGCAATTGAGTGTACAAATAAATGGTGTTTTCACAAGATCGCTTTACAAAGGCTATTTGGACATCTCAAAAAAACTTGTATGAACGTCATGGTTTATAGGTTGTAGAAAAACTATAATTTTTTCCATGCCCTGGTCCATAACTAGATAAATTAATAAATCAATACAAACCCAAAATAAGGGATAAGCAATAAAACTAAAGAACTTACCAAATTATGTACACTCCCATCCAGAGTGGCAGCAAACTCTACGAATGATAGTATTTCCATCTGAAGAGTTTTAAGCTCACCAACGTTTGCTGAATTGGTAATACCATCAAGTTTTGCCAAGGACTCATCACTGTAAATACAAGAACCTTCAGTGAACTCCTCTGAAGATGATCCTCCAAAGTAGAAAAAATCCTCAGAAAAGATAAGGTTCCACATTCCTTCTTCACGAAACACTTCTACCATTGCAGCTTGTGAAGCTAGAATCATTCTAAACGCATTAAGGGAAGAGTGCTGCAAACTATTGAAAAACAACCTGCGGAAAATTGAATAAGCAAAACATGAAATAGTTTTAAGCCCTGAAACTGGCTAAAAACAAGAGAACATAATGTATGACAGATATATCATTTACTGGTTCCAGCAGTTCATCTACAAAAACGAAAGGAACACTTCTACCAGCACTGTAATCTTGTGTCCTCTACCTTGAATGGCTTGGCAACTGATTGTCATCTGAACACGCCTTAATGCATGGGAAGACAATACCCAGAACCCTTGTGAGCCATTTAAGTGAAAGTTCAATATACACCGAAGAAACAGGCAAGGCAGCTCGTCCCGCGGACTGTTGGGAATGATGAGATGTTTTATCATCTAGGGGAAGAAGGAAGGAACAAAGTACTCCACTTAGCTTGACAACATAATCATTCCATAATTGAGAAGCAGAAGAGCACGCCACACTTTGAACCGAAGCATCTGCCTTGAAAGTTTCTTGATTCTTACTTTCAGAATCATAAACAGGCATTTGGGAATCATCCCTACAAGATAAATCTTTCTTCTGCTGATTATACTCCTGAAATGTGAAAGCAAGTGAACAAAAGCTGTTCGCAAACTTATGGACCCTCCCGTTTTCACACAGGAACTGCAAATTATTCACATTCCCGAATCTGGAAACTTGTCAAGGAATCACTAGTTAATACATGGTTAATTGGTAAGGGAAAAGATACATGGTTAATTGGTAAAGGAAAAGTCAGGCCAAGTATCTTGTTTTGATAAACTGGACATAGTTACTGTTCAAATGCCAAATTAATTTTCAGCACGTGATAGAAAAATAAGAGCAACAAAGTGGTCCTACGCTATGAGGCATTCACATTAAAAAGGAACAGATAGCTATATAATTGGTGGCACAAGTTCAAACATACGGCATGCATGTAATAAATATGCTGCAGCCTCAGTAGTAAAAGCATGAATCTGATTCGCCTTGCATTTTAAACCACTAGAATCACCGATTTCACTTACGATAAATATCCGTGTATCCAAATTTTCTATAGAAGCGTAAATGTATCAAATTCATAATTTGGCAATAAGGATACACAGCCTCTCTAAGAACTTCCAAGGAAAGAACATGTAGTTTGAAAGTTTTCACCAAGGGGTGTTCATCTCTGCAATGAATATATAAGTAAACATATCAGAGCACGAAACAGAAATAGTACAATAAAAGGGAATGAAAAATCACCCTTCGAATGAAAGGATGTTTTATAATTATTTTATAAGAGGGGCAAATATGTCGTTTAGAAAAATGCAATATTCCGTCCATTTTATCGGAACATTAGTCACTTTCATCAATCTTAACGGAATGTAAAAGTTCCCGACCGTGCATGATTCAGAAGTACCTTTGTGGCAAGATTATTTCATTGGACAGTTTTTCATCCGTGCCAAATTCACAAGGGCTCATTTTAGCAATTCCCTCAAGAAATAAAAAATATCCTTAAAGAATACACCTTAGGGCCTTCTAAAAGATTCTACAGAAGTCAAAGATCTCTTTCAAAATTAACTTCTATGGGCTTAGTAGTGATAGATTAACCCGTGCCAAATTCACTTTACCCATAACCAGCACATGTGGTCACATGCATAACAGAAAAGGAATATTCCATTAGTTGTTCTGATAGAAGACGGAGAACAAAAAATAAGGTATCCTAAATGTGGACAGTATATAAGGGTAAGTTTTGGCAATTAACCCGTAATAATTTATAAATTTAAGCTAAGGCAAGCCCAGGAGAAATTAACTGTCCCAGCCACTAGCTGTTCAGATTGCTTAGGGATGTACCATTCGGACAGTTTAGTTTTCGAAAATATAGTCACTTAAAAGTTTTAAATGTTCTTGCATTTTCATTTCAGGAAATACTATGGACTTCAGCAAGGCTGCTCATAGTGAGCTAGGATTTTGATTTCAGGAAATGCAAGAACATGAAAAACAGAAGAGACCAAATTGAGTTCTCCACTTCTGCAGGAGTCCCAGAAAAAACTTTAGCAGGTACCACTATTGGATCAATATGATATCAAATTAGACGACTCAAATGACTCCAGATACTACCATGTGTATCTACCTATATTAGTATGCCGAGTGTTTCATGAGTAAGGTCAACAGGAAAGGGAACCGATTGCATATACTAATACATAAATGAACCAACATAAGTAAAATACCTGTTTCTATAAGCAGAACAGGAATCCTCCCATGTCAATGCATTATTTGATGCCAGCCCAAATCCATCCAGTAAAACTTCAAGTCCTCCAATGCTCTTAAAATGGCTTTGACCTCGTGAATTCTCATACAACGCTAGATGTAGGGTTCTCAAAGTCAAATACAAAAGCCTTATATCCATATGCACTTCTTTCATACACAATCTTCTGATTACGCGTAGCAGCTCTGAAAGACAAGAAATTTATTAGTGAAGAAATAAATGTGAAGATATATTCAGTACCATGAAAACATTACTTCAAAGACAGCCAAAACAAACATTCCAGAAGAAGAAACATCCAGATTAGACAGTTAAGTTGGTGCCAAATGTCTTCCAAAGCTAAATCAGGCCACCCAGGGTTCCAACAAGGAAGGTTTGGGTAGAGGTTCTTTTCCGTGTGGATAATGTCCAAAATACAAAAAGAGTATTAAGGGTGAAACCAAGTGGGCCACCTTTCCCCCAACCACCAACAATTATAACAATCTTAGACCGGCCCCATATTTACTCTTTAGCAATGCCAATTGTCAAACATTATACTTGAATCTAAACTTTTGCTATAGTACACATTAAATTAACTCCAACTCTCATGGAATCTAAGATCCAGAAAAAGCATTCTTAGTAAATACAGTTATGAAATGTAAAACCAATCGAGGATCGAGAAATCATGTCATAGAACTCCTATGGAATGACATTGCTGATAAAAGCACATGCTATACATCAAGAAGTGCAAAGTTAGAAGGCACGTGAGTACTTAACATCTTACATGGTTTTCTATCTATTTTCAGGGTACAGCTTCCAGAAGTGCTCACGGGTTATTTCTGTGTTACAAAGTAAAAAACAAGTAAATAGAACTTGAAATTGCCTACCTTACCTACTAACCAATTAAGGCCGCCAGCTTCCATCACTGACATAACTGCTTTCTGGTGCCATTGTAGCCTTGCTTGACAAATTTGAGATTTCAAACTACTAGAAGAATCAACTGGAGATGATGCAGCCATTGGAACTGAAAGCTCTATAGTATTATTGTACAACTGTGCACTTTCAAGTACATTTGTATTTAACTCAATAAAATTATGTATGATGGACACAACATATACAAGAATTTGCTGCATGAGACCGATCATCTCTACAGTTGTGTTGGAGTTACTTTCATCAGAAGATAGTGCACCGGCTATTGTTTTCAGTTGGACAACAACCCCTGAAATGAAGAAAATCCAGTGGGATAATATGGGGAAACTGATATATTCTGGTCATCAGAAAATTTGAAATAACAGAAATATTCAATCGTGGAGATATATAGATGCCTATACGAAAACAAGAGATGATGTGCAAACACATCAAGAGGAACAGATATTGTAAGATTGCCAAACAAACAACATTATTCACTAGGTGTTGTCAGAAAATGGCCAATAAAGTAATAGTAATGTAAACTCTTAAGAATTCTAAACGGGTCCATGGATGCTAACTTTTGGATTATTATTCAAATAATATGCTACTGTATTTCAAATAATTGTCAAGCATGAAAATGTAACCATCCCTTCATATTGAGAAAACCCATCAACCCATCGTGTTTTCTTGGTTTCCTAGCCGTAAGCATTTGGTTTAGAATCAGTTCAATCTAGACCGTTGACCTTATACTAATAACCCAACCACAACATGTTAGTTAGAGGGTCCAATCGGCCACCCCATACAATGTTGTCGCCTATGAACTTTACATTGAATTTGCCACAAGTCGATGACATTTTGGAATCCTTTTAGTACATATTTGTCTCGCTTTTTAGGTGGTTTTTTAAGAAACGAAAGTGTCGGTTCAGTAACAACCTAAGTTCAAAGAGAGGTTGAGATACTCAGAATTCGGTGATCTATGGGATTTATTAATGTATCGCTTCATTGGATTAGTTTAACTTACTCCATAGATTAAGCCTTTCATATGCCTACTACTTATTTGATTTGAGTCAACCATTTTAGAACCTGATACAAAGGAATTCTGTTTTCCATTAAATGACAGCAATATTGACAATATCATCTCTACATTTTGTGTGATTGGTTATATACTGTAGACAGAGAATAAAACGAATTTCTCCTGATTCTCCAAATCTCTGAGCAATAAATGAACAAGAAATGATGGAAGCTTCAAGTATTGTAATAAAATATACTACACTATCATGGGTAGTTTACCTGGTGATTAAAGGATTATTTTGTACGATCTGTTATGTAATTAATGTACACAGAGCAAGATTTTATACAAAATAGCAATGTATATTGTGAATGATGCAAACTTCTCTCCTTTCTCAAGTCACTAAACTATAAATAAGAACTAGTAGGAGCATAGAGCACCATACTTGAGTAGACTGTAGCTACAAGTGCAATCTCTGGGACAGACACAAGAAGAAGAAGAAAAGGCCATGGAGTGTAGTTCGCCACGTGAAGGGGAATGCTAGAAAGTAAAGAGTGGTAGTCTCTTATCATTGGGTGTTAAAACAAGTAGCATATAAGGCAGAGTCAAATCCAGCTAATAAGTCGACCTTATATCCACCTCAAAGAAACCAAGGAGCGCACTCCGAAAGACATAGAAAGTTAATAATAGTAGACAATTAAATGGAACTTATGTTTACAAAACCCACCAAGTAAAGAAATAGCAAGAATCTGTAGACCTGTTAGCGCCAAATTACAAGCAACGGTGGAAGCATGAAAAGAAAGTGCAAAACAAAGGCTGTATATCTCAGAGGACATACTGCGCAAAAAAATGAATTTTACCTTTCATCAGTGCAGTAAGCTTGTGAGTCCCGCCATAATAAGCAAAAACTTTACAATTATGCATTGAGCGTGTAATAACTGTTAGTGCGTCCAGCACAGGCAAGCCTTCCGAAGTTATGCTCAAGCTTGTAGAAGCCCCTGACAGGTCTGCTGTTGATTGCACCATGTTGGTGTTCACTGGATGTTCATCCAACAAAAAACATGGAAAACTTGAATCGAAGTTGTAATCGATCAACAAAAAACAATAATCTCAGAGGTGATGATATATAGACAGCTTCGTTTATTAACAAATCATAAACTGTATTTCTGAAAGGAAAAAAAGTTTAACAGGAATTCAGTAAATGCTTTCCCACACTGGAGCACAAATACTTATCGTCGCCATACCCATACCATTGTGTAAACATGCCAGCAACATAACAAAAGGGGATTAATGCAGAGATAAGATAACTAAATTTGCTACCACAGCCCTCAAGTTATAGACACCCGTAAACAGATAATTTACCCTCGAAAATGGTACTTATGAGTCCATTTGGGAATTTCAAGAAAACCATTCACCTCAATCATCAACAAACTCTTGGCAGCAATAAATTGGGATCATCTACTTTTGAGAAGAGACGTAGAAAGCAATCATCTACAGTCTGATTAATGTGGACTTGTCTCAATTCATTTGGTACTAAAGATTTTTTTTCAGCATGCAAAAGAAAAATTATTAAAAAGGGAGAGCAGTTCCAAGATGAAACCGGAAACCCCAAAAAACCGACGAGGCCTGCTCTTCCAAAAGAGGCATGCCTATACAAAAAGAAATCCATGCCTATACAAAAAGAAATCCCAAAACAGAGTACTAAGCTCAGCTATTACAGATAGGAAAGAAATGGGCCTGGAGAAGAGCACCACAGCCAGAAAGACGCAGATGCATTATTAATGGTGGGCCAACAGTACACGACGGATCAGCAAAAGGCATGTCATGGACTCACGATTTTGACCGCATTGATTAAATAGATAGTTAAAGGACGGAATGGATCTTGGAGAAAGGAGAAATCGAGAACAACCAAATCCCTTGATAAGATTAACAAGTACCATTGAGCAGAGCATCATATAGGACCTCCAAGAAAGGTGTTCACCATGGTAGCAATTATCAGAAGCATTAGTATGAAGACAACTCACAGGGATGATTAATTTAAATTTCTCTAAAGCAATATGCCATGAACAAGAGATATATAACTTACATTCAGAAACACGAGCAGTTAATTGTATGATCTCTTCAGTTAATATCAGAATGACGTCAGCAGGATGTCCAGCTGAACATCCAATTACTATATCATTAGAATGTTCTGCAGGTTGGACAGAAGTTGTGGCAGTCTCCAAGAGACCAGAATTAGCAGGTTCCCAGTTCTTGTATACAGTCAGAAATTGCTTGAGGAAAACATGGAACAGTTTTCTCTTTTCACCCTGTAAAATCAGTGAATTAGATTATTATTATTTTGCAGAAATACTGGCATGAACTACCAGCTATAAAGAGACAATTCAGACAAGATATAGAGACGGGACACGATAAGTTGGGACAAGTACTTTCTTAGTAATGAAAGTATTTTTTTATCAGCTTTTAAATGTATCAAGAATTACACTCAAGACCATCCATTAAGGAGCAGGGAGTTTTGTTTTTGCTACTTGATCAACAAGAGTTGGTAGAGAGACCCAACCGAAGTTCGAAATAAATGAGACTTTAGAGGTACCGCTTGAACCCTGGTCCAAGGACCCAAGTTCAAGTGCTTGACCAGTTGGACAAGCAAACCTTTATATGTAAGAAATCATATTAAGTAGTTTTAAAATATATTGAAATTAAAGTTAACTATAAACATGTTAAATTAAAATCCAAAATATTTTTGTTAACATCTAAAAACAATAATTGTTGAAGCATCTAACATTAAAAGGGCATGAAGTTTGAAATCATTTGATATACTGTGTCTACCTAATAGCTAAACCTTTTAGGTTGAGTGTTTACCATAATATTAAAACTTAATTTAGAGTCCTAATAGCCTAGATTCGGGGGTTGAATTGATTCAACATTAATTAATATAATCAACAGTCAAACCAAGCTGATACAAAAAAAAATGTTATTTAGAAGTTTATGTACTAAGTATGGCATATGTCGATAGATCATGTATTAAACAGCAATCAAGAATTTTGGAAGGAAATGTTTAAGAATGTAAAGTAGGCAGCTTGCTGGTGAGATGATCATTTGGTGTATCGTGCTATGTTGCAATCTCCTCAAAAAAATTCATTTAGTTTTTCCCCAGGCAAAAAAATACAGGCATTTTTTCACTCTAAAAAATCATACACTCAGTTTAGTTATGTACTGTCGTTATCCTACACATCAGAAGTTACCTCGGGCTTTGTTGAATCTAGATTGTTTCTTTTATGAGTTACTTTATAAATCAGACCACACTATGGTGTTTAAAAGACTTTAAACGAAGGAAAACATATTGATGTTATTTTCATTGGATTTTACGGTCACAATTTATTTTCTATGTAGTCTCTAGATGATTTCTTTTCTCACATTTTTAGTGGTTTTTAGCAAACTGAATAGTGTGAAAGGAATGCTGAGATATATTACTATTAGAAAGTCACAAATAAAGGGATCCAATGTTCATCTGTTATTAGAATATCTTACTTAATTGCATAGATTGAGCTTTAAACAAATAATATTGTTGAAGAATAAGTCCCACATAGAAAGTGTATGGACAAATTGAACACTTGATAAGCATATTAGTGCCTCCACCCATCAGTTCGAGCTTTTGGGTTGGATAGGGCTTTAACAAATATGAGTCACTATAATGTTGTTAAATGTTAACTGATTCTCTTATGCTATTAACTTACATTAATAATAATATCACTTACTAGTTCTACCACCCCTATCATAAACCACCAAGGAGCTCAGGTTATGAAATTAGCTGAAGTTGGGAATTCCAAACATACCTTATCTGTGGCTTTCTCATGCCTCTCCCAAAGAGAATGAAGAACTGGTTCATCACCAACTTCACTGAAAAGAAAAAGTAAGAAAATGTTACATTGGATTCTATGCATGGAAAAGGGTAAGAAAAGAATGCATGTTCTAAACTATCATTTAGTTGAACTACTAAAGAATATGCTAAGCTTAATTTTCTAGTGTTGATGTAAATTACTGTCAACTACCAAATGTATGTTGTCTGCAAGCATTAAAAATGGTTGTTTGATACAACAAAGGAAACAGTTTCCCTTATTACTAGTGCTGAAAATAGACTCGCTAAGACTCATTCTACACTTGATTGCATGTATTAGAGGCACTAAGGAATGAGCATAAATACCTGAAGCGGACATGTGGAGCAGGAGCAGCAAACTTATCACCTTGTGGGCGCCCTGAAGTAGACTCCCCCAGGAACCTTTCACTGGTTGACCTCCTCAAAAGGTCAGCCACCCCTTTAACGATATTCATGGTTCCCCACATAGCAATTACAAATTCACCATCTGATAATAAAGATATTAGTTAGCGGTTCAACCCAGCAAATATCATATCTGAACTCAAGCCCACTGCTAAACTTATCATGGTCAACGAATAAGAACAATAATGTTTCACTATGCTTAGAAACTGAACAATTTATTGTTAACAATGCTCTGTTTGGATATTTAGAAACTGAGAATAAATACAAATAGGTTGAAATGTTCCCTGTAATTGTAGTTTTTCTAGTCGCCTCATCCTTTCCTCCAAATTCTTGGAAAATTCACAAAGGGATTCCAATATCAACGCACTAACCATTTTCGTTGGCTACACTAAGTAAACTTAACATCCTAGACCTATTTTGAATCATTAGACCTATTTTCAGAATCATGAATTTTATCGAAGCGTGAATTGTGTAGTTCATAATTGTTTTTAAAAAACTTATTATTTATAAGGATAAACATCAAATAAATACCCTACACTATAAATCTTTTTCACGTGAGTATTGTGAACTATATATTTTATCAACCAACTATGCTAAAGCATTTTCCACCACACCTACTAACAATAGATTTAACATTCTAGCTGAAAAAATACTTTTATCCCTAATCTAATTTCAAGTTTTTGCATTATGATTCATCCCAGTGAACTATGCTCTGTTTTGTAAAAAAAAAACAGTTTCATTAATTGGAGGGCTGAGCACTGAGAACCAAATGAATTTGAGACCCGTAAATTATCCCTGTGTAATTACACGAATAAATCACAAACAGGTTCCATGAAAACAAATGCAACTACTCGTGATGGCTAAACAGCCGATTCCAGCCCAGCTCAATGGGGAAAGTACCAGAAGAAAAAAAAGAAATCCAAATACAATGATCCGTAAACCTAAAATCAATATATACAAATATAAACTTCAAATTTACTAAAATCAGAGCCACAGTTCAACTATGGGGGATAATTTAAGCAAAACCCAATTACCCGAGACAATATTCCAAATTACTAATCGGAGGCTATGGCGGGGAGAGCTTGAATTCGGTGCTTGAAGTCGGCGGCCGAGAAAGGATCAGTACAGAGGAGATCGGTTGCGAGAAGGCTAGGTCGCGACTGAGATGGAGATGACAGACCAGAGAGAAATGGAGGAAAGAAATGAAAAATAAAAGCTAAATTGGGAACTTAAAAAAGAATTTTATCCAAATGTACCTAAACTCTCCCTTATTACGATAGTAATCAAATTGCACGTCACTTATTTTCTGAAAGTGCTACATGTATATTATGTGTCAAGATTTTTTTTAAAGGGTAAACGAAAAGTTGTATTACTAGTACACGTCAAACATTATAAATATGACTAAAAAGCTCCGAGAACAGAATAAGTCTGAGTCTTCTATAGGACACCCTACGCTCATGAACCCATAAAAATAGTCTAGTTTATATCCTAAACAATGAACATTACCCCTACGTTCTACCATGTGCTGGAAATTGAAATAATTGAGAACAAACACATAAAACCATAATCCAAAGCAGTATTGAATACAAATAGATCAGCAAAAGCAGTAAAAATAATCTGGACCCTCTGGTGTAGTCTTGTGCTCCCAAGAGAAGATGCTTAGCAGCCCTTGTCAAATCTGAATCATCCTTAGTCCCCTCCTCCTC
>JAYMTN010001726.1:0-12256 GCA_036897425.1 Erodium trifolium
GTGTGGTAGAGAGGACCCCGGTCACCCCTCGGGGTCTCGATGTAGCCTTTCCGAATTCTGCATGTGGTAATCGGAGGTCTGGTCATGTCGGCGCCTGAGGTTCCACAGAGAGGCGAAGCCGAGAAGCTTCATGCATGCACTCCGGTAAGTTCCCTTCCGATTGGAGGGGGGGTCTCGAGGATGCGTGAGTTGCGAGGGAGCACTGGGTGTCATTGAGTCCGGGAAGAGAGGGGCCAAAGGAAAGTTCATGTTCAGTGAAAAGGATGGGAGGGATTGGATTGTGTCCGGTGTGGTGGTGTCCGGCGCAGAAAGAGAGGGAGAGGCCGTGGATCTTGTCGACGAGAAATGGAGGAAAAAAAGCTTGACAGCGACAAGTATAGGAAGAGGATGAGAGGTTTTTTCAACCCTAAAATCCAGTATTTCCGAGGCTTAATCGGAGACTTAATTTTTGCAATTGCACTACGTGATTCCCTAAATCGGAGGACCCAACATCTATCATTTTGTGAGTATAAACAAATAGTTCCTATTTTGTAATGTCTGAAATGGGCCAAAAGAGAGCACAAAATAATAATTAGTACAGTATTTGTGTCCGTTTCATCCACCCCTCTTTTGTGATCCATTATGGGCTCTTCCTCCTTGTTGGTAGTCCATGCTCTTCTCCACTACGATTGACAAAATGCAAGGAACCTAATGAGGATTTGACATTTTTGATCCAAATAGGATGGACCAAGTCAAGGATATTTATGGAATCAAGGTGGATAAGGGTTCTAGATTCTCAGTAAGGTGACTTTACTCTGCCTCATCAAAATAAAATTTTAACTGTTATAAAATATGAATATATAGTTGAGAAATGTATTTTTGCTTGTGTAATGTCTCTGTCAAGTACTATGTGTAAAGCCTCAGCAAAATAAGAAAAGGTAAAAAATTACACGTAACTACATTTCATTATCACTGCTTTTTACTTACTACACTTGATAATTAATTTTGATGAAGATACATTTTAATTTTCCAAAAATTTCATTGTACTACAAAAGGATAGGATAGTAATGTACGAATTGAGTATTGTACAAGACAATTTGGATGCGTGTTAGCAGTTGGACTACTCGTGGGGTCGTGGAGATTGGTTGTCTAGGGGTGGTTCTTGCAATCAATAGTCCTCATAAGCTTCTATCGCATTTGGGTGGTATCATCGATGACTGTAAGACCATTCTCGGGCATATGCATGAAGTGACAGTGAGTCACGTCCGTCGGGATGCTAATGAACTAGCCCGTAATGCTTTTAGATGAGAGTCTGTTATTTGAAACTTGAACCGTGAAAGGAACCTATTACAAGGTTGTTGGCTTTTGATTCCCATTAATAAATTTAAAATTTTCCTCAAACAAAAAGACCGGGGAGTAAGTTCTGGTGAGAAATAGACTTTGTTTTTGGAAAGTAGTAAATTTAGATTATTTTTTTCTTCAAACGGTGGGATCGTGGTAGGGGGAACTTTAGCTCTTATTAAGTGGTCATTTTTGGAAAAAGAGATATTGTAACGGATAGTAGGGCGATTTGGGTCCAATTGGGCTTGGATGAGATAGTAGGCCTGCGTGTGGAAGCGTTGATTAGAGTGGGTATCGATATTGATTCATCACATGCGTCTGAGCTCCACATATGATTGTTTCATTAAGTTAATCGTGTTGGGTGGGTGGTTTTAGGTGGTGACTTTTGATCATGACCAACTGGTAGTGGTACTACGTCTACGTCTATGTGTAGCCGTAAATTGTGGCACCAAGGATGCCTAGTGCGGTAGGTATGTGTACACGCACGAACAGGTTCCGAGTTTCAACTTTCAAACATATCTACAACCATATGCTTATTTAATTCCCTTTATGTCCATTCATATTCATATTTGCCCACTCCAATCCAACTACTGCCAGTCTTTGGTTTCGGCTAATTCCGCTAACAGCTAGATATTATTCATTTGCCACGTATAGTTACCATTTTCTATGACCCTCCACCTCTATAAATCGAATTAATTAATTAAAATACTCTTAATGGGAAATGACAAAATATTGTTCACGAACTCGTGACAGAGGATTGAATATGTATTCTTTATCACATGAATGTTGCTCATGATATTTAATATTAATACGTTTAACAGACAAATATAATACGTTCATATATAAAAATTAAGAGCATGCCGTGTCGCTTGGACGTGGAGGCATACATGTACGCCACTAAGTAGTATTTGTTTGTTTTTGACTTGTATGATATAGTAAGTCAAGTAGGTCGTTCTTGTCAACAGAAAAAACCAACTTCTACATTTCCAAACGACCTCTAATTTTAACCGTATTGAGAGTTAAACTTGTCGTCTAAATAATAAACCGAACTGAACTATCTCTACTGTGGAGTTTGGGCTAATCTCGGCAGTAGTCAGTAGAGCTACCTTACTCATTTTTTCACATCAAATCCTTGGACTATACTCTCTCGGACATTTCATCGAACACCTTGTAGGCATACCATGTCCGTCTTCTCTGTCTTCCTCCTCCTCCTCTTCTCTTCCTCCGTACTCTCCTTCCCCTTTGGTAAGCTCCGCCTTCACTCTCTGTCCGCCATTTCAATTTTCAACCGTCACTGATCCGATTTCTTGTTGCAGATGTCTCCTACAACATAGACTGCGGCAGCCCCACCAACACCACCGACCCTTTCAACTCCACCTGGCTCTCCGACCGCTTCTTCACCGGCGGCTCCTCCACCGTCGTCTCCGAGCCTCTCCTCTTCGCCCACCAGCAGGAGAAGACCCTCCGCTTCTTCCCCCCTTCCTCCGGTAAGAAGAACTGCTACGTTCTCCCCGTTCCCTCCCCTAACGGCCGCTACTACATCCGCACCTTCACCGTCTACGACAATTACGACGGCAAGTCCCACCCCCCCTCCTTCGACGCCTCCGTCGAGGGCACCCTCGTCTTCAGCTGGCGCTCCCCCTGGGACGAGTCCCTCGCCCGCTCCGGCGCTTACTCCGATCTCTTCGCCACCGTCTCCGACGGCGAAATCGACGTCTGCTTCTACGGCATTGCCACCGATCCGCCTGTCATTGGCTCCCTCCAGGTCAGGCAAATCGACCCCCTGGCCTACGCCTCCGCCACGCTCGGCGCTGACTACATTTTAGTCAATTACGGTCGCTTCTCCTGCGGTTCCGAGCAATGGGGCCCCGGATTCAGCAAAGACCCCGACGCTTTCGGCCGATCTTGGCAGTCCGACGAGGATTTCCGGTCTGCCAGCAAGATGAATTCAGTCAACAGCTTGTCGACCCGGAACAATATTACCGGGACTGATCAGCAGCCCAATTATTTTCCGATGAAATTGTACCAATCGTCGGTGACCATCCCCGATAACAATTCGTTAGAGTACGAATTACCGGTGGACGCAAAGCTCGATTACTTGCTATGGTTCCATTTTGCGGAGATCGATTCGAGCGTGAGCAAGGCTGGGGAGAGAGTGTTTGATATTGTGGTCAATGGGGACAAGGTTAACAGGATTGATGTGTACGCAGCTGTGGGGAGCTTTGCAGCTCATTCATGGCAATACACTGTGAAGAATTTAAGCACAGATGTTTTGAATGTGAAGCTGGTGCCTGTTAAGGGCGCACCATTGATCAGTGGGCTTGAGAATTACGCCCTGGTTCCAGCTGATCTCTCCACTGTCCCGGAACAAGGTATGTAGAATTGTGTGCAAAATTGGTAATTTCTGTAGATCAATATTGCTTCTTCCCTAAATTTGAGCCTAACCATTTGACATTTCTCATTGTGGTTCTTGATGACATGGTTTAGTTTTGGCTATGAGAGCCTTGAAAGAATCACTTCGAGTCCCTGATAGAATGGGTTGGAATGGTGACCCTTGTGCTCCTACTACTTGGGATGCTTGGGAGGGAGTTAGTTGCCAAACAAACAAGAATGGGAGTGCTCTTATAATATCTCAAATGTAAGCATCGTATTTTCTATTCCAATTGGCTTCACAATTGGCGCTATATTATGTGATACAATACGGATGAGCAGCAAATATAGCAGTATATTTCAAGAAGACGGTAATTTAAAGACACTGGCTAATGATATAAGTAGGAAGTAATTACTTTTAATTCAATATGCTTGAAGCCACTAATCTTGTTGAAACAAGATTGTTGACATATTGTTTATAATGGCTACATGGTAGGCAAATTGTGCCTTCCCTCCCCAACACCCATAGCCCCATCGTCGATGTCTGCATGGGGCTTGATGATTTTGGCGCGATTAGAACAAGAAGTTATCTTACTAGTTAATTCATCTGATACCAATTTGTTCTGATGTTATGCTTTTCCTTGTTACGTGTGTGAGTGTGCTATCTCTGGTTTTTTCTCTTTTTTCATGACAGTGGTCTATTAATGGAAACTCTCAAGTGAATCTTTGTGTTTCTATTTGCATATATGTTTTGTTGTATTGTTCTAAAAATCCAGATTGGGCGCTGCCTAGGCGCCATTATATGCCTAGCCGACCCCCCTAAGCGCCTAGAATAATTTTGCATAGTATAGTGACTAAATTAAAATTATTAGATGGTTGTGCAGAGTTGTTTGGTGTTATTTTTTAGGTATTTTACATATTTGTTACCATTTTTAATATAATGAAATTCATATTTTGTTTCTATATATAGTAATATATCTATTAAAAATTAAAAAAAAAAATAGAAAAATACAAATCCGATTAATCCCCGTCTAGTCCCCGATTAATCCCCGAAGGCCCTAGCCGCCCGACTAGCGCCTAGCGATTTTTAAATACCTTGGACTGAATTCTGGGCTCCAACATGGTCACAAATCCGTAAGATTGGGGGTAGCAAAGAGGAGAATGCGTAAATGAATGTTTGGTAAAGACTAGCTTAGGAACAAAGTTATCAGAACAGGGATTGGCATAGCCTCAAATTAAGGAGAAGATGAGAGAAAGTCATTTAAGGTGGTTCAAAGTGCAACATAGGGAAGTTATTGATCCCAATAGGAAGGGTGAAAGAATTCAATTAGGAGAAACTAAAAGGGGGAGGGGCCGACCTAAGTTAATGTGGAAAGAAGTAGTAAGAAAAGTCATCAGAGTGCTTGGGTTAGCGAATGAAATAACTTCATGTATGGAGTGGAGGAGGGGAATACGAATTGAGGAATCCAAGGAGTTTTGCTAAAGGGCTCATGTAATTACTTCAACGTGAACGATTGACGATTCTTATTGATATAGTTCAACAACTGGACAAGGATAGTTATGGTTTTATGGAGTTCTATTTCTCTTTTATTCTCTACATTAGTCCTTGACCATTTTCCTTCTGTTCATGTTTTAATTTCAGAGATCTTGGAAGTCAAGGTTTGAAAGGGTATATCAGTGACCAGATTAGTCATTTGTCAAACTTGGTAAGCCTGTAAGTATCAGCCACTGAAATTCTAAGCATGATATTTTTGTAATTCTTGTGTTAGAGTAATGATGGTTTGATATTGCATTTGAGGTAAGGAATGCCTTGCAGTGTTATTCTTCCCATATACAGATACACTGTATATTAACATCTCATTCCACAATTTATATATAAAACATGTCCCTCTTTACCTGAGAAGCCATTAGATTTGGTTGTGTAGCAATTCTCATTTTATTTGCTAACGGCTATTTTCACTTATGAAATATCGCCTGTATAAAGCTTGATCAAGGTACACTACTTGTAAATCACTTTACATGTGCAAAATACCATGGTTATGTGACGTCTCAATAAAGTATCATAATTGTAAATATAAATTCATTTCAACTTAAACAAGGAGTAAAGAGCTCCTTTCTATATAGGAGAGGGCTTGAGTTCAAACCTTGGTACATTCAACTAGATAAGGAATTAGGCAAGAATTTTCTTAATTGTACTTGTTAACATTACTACAATAATGAACATTTTCCCGCAATCTGTTTACAGGAACTTAAGTTCTAATTCTTTGGAAGGCACTCTTCCCTCTGAGCTAGGTCTAAAATCTCTTGTACGATTGTAAGTATCCCATTCCTTCTGTAGTGAACCATTTTCTGCAAGCGATTCTGTTATAACATCTACTTTCACTGTATACAAAGCAAACACTGCAAATATGCTTCTTTTTCCAGAATATTACTCATTCAGTAATTATTTGTTTCTAATCAGTTAATCTTCTGTAATTATCATTGCATAATCCTGATGGTTTCATTGCATTTGTTATAGGAAAAACCATCTTGATTTTGTAACTTGTCTTGGTTGTTTGTGTGGGGTTGGCTCCAGTCATCCCATTTCCTCATAATTAGAAGAAAGTTTACCAAAGCATTATCATCTCTTCTCAAATGTAAAATGCTTTGCCTTCTGTCAAATGATTTTATATCTGTCATACTCAGATGATAAGTTGGTTTGTACTTTGTTTAGCTTAATTGATCAGTATATGTGTCACTCGGGTTTTGATGTGTGCTGTGTAAGTGTAACATATGGTTTCATAACCCCGTGAAGAACCAATGCATGTTGGGCTGAGTGCGAAGGAATTTACTTTCCCTTAAGTAAGGTCTCAGTTTCAAGTCTTGGTACACAGACATATAAATTAAGTATAAACAAATAATACCTTGAAGGAGCTTGTTGTGTAATTAATTTTTGACCTGCCCTACCTAGGTGCCTTTATGCTTGTTTTAGCAATTAGTGTAAGAAGTCAAAATGACAGATCTTTGATTCATGTGATGATTTACTGTTTTCACGTTGCAATGTGTAGGGATTTGTCAGGCAATCAGTTGTCTGGGCCCATACCAGATAGTCTAGTTTCTTCACATCTGCAGCTTGCGTAAGTTCCTTTGCTACACTTCTTATCTGTTTGATACTTATGCATGCATCATCTTACTAAACGGTAAAGGCCACATTGTGCTTTCACATTTCACAGGCTAAAATCATACAAATTATATCTCAAGGCAATTCAACACATATTTGAATTCGTAAATTATTTTTGTCCTATGTCTATGTGTTCGTGTTTATTGATGTAATACTGTGTTTAGTCATAGTGCCTTACTGTTCAAACAAGATGGTGAGAAGTTCATTTCAGTGATCATATTGATATTTATATGAAACTACTTTTGTACAGACTAATAGACATTTAGTCATAGTGGCTTTAATTGAAATCATAGGTACAGTAAAACTTAGATACATAATGTTGAGAACCAAATCATGAATCAAACAGAACCAGAAGAAAATCAACAAAAAGTTCAACAACTGCCCACATCCACGCCACACTACTATATAGTTGGTTTCATAGGAGGCGTAAAATTGCAAAAGAGATACTTAGAGGGGAGGAGATAGGTTATTCCCCTGCCAACTCTGTGTTGGTACATAATGAGCTGGTTGATGAATCATACCACACAGGCCAACAACTATATGGTTGACTTGCCTTGCTCATATTTTATATTGCTGAAGATGAAAACTTCTACGAGTTCGTTGGATTCTTTGCATTTTGTGTATCTGGTTTGAGAATAATTGGCATACATACACTCCCCTTTTGATTTAAGAATATTCATAATTGAGACATCTTATCAAGAAAATGTCTTTAGCGTGAAGTAGAAAAGCATCGATCAAACACCATATTTAGTATGTAATGTATCAGTAGATGCTTGGTTATATGTACTTAGTACTTGAGTAAATTGGCTGTACTTACTAATACAGATTTTATTAAAATGAGTTCCCTCGGTATCAGCTATACTATGTATTGGCAGGCTTTGCCAAGATCTTTCTATTAATAGTGGATTTGCATAAAATTTCATTCAGAGCATCAAACTTCTGTACATACGTTACATGGATTTTTACCTTTTCTCGTGTACCAGGCTATTGGATGGTAACCAATTGGAAGGGCAAGTACCAGAAGAGCTATATTCAATTGGTGTCCATGGTGGGGCAATTGAGTACGTTCTTGCAAGCGACTATGAAAATTCTTCATTCTTTTGTACTATATCTTCCAGACTTTTACTTTTACCTGACAAGCTACCATGTCTAATTTGCAGTCTCTCTGGTAACAAAGGATTATGTGGTGTGCCTTCTTTACCACCATGCCCTATGTTTTGGGGAAAGGGCGGCCTATCTAAGGGTGGTAAAATTGGGATAGTGATAGCAAGCTTGATAGTCTTTTTGGTGGTGCTGCTGGTGATATACATATTCTGCATCCGGAAAGGAAATAATGACTATGATTTTGGTCTGCCTCATGAATTAATATGTAAGTATTACTTCTCTCATCTTTATTTAAACTCCTTAAATTGATGGTTGACATAGAAATCTTAGTTCCTATCTCCTAAAAGAGAAGAAGCAAGAGCAATAGTTTATCAGAAACATGAATGAACTCTATCTGATCATGGCACTGCTAGATATAAATACACCCCTATCTCACTTGTTCTTCCAAGTAAACTTATGGAATCTCCAAAGTTCTAGAATATTTCAAGAATGAAATTGTGAGTATGACATAGATTAATAGAGCTATGAGAAGGAAAAGGGTCTTCAGACAAGTCTTTGGTTGACATTGTTGTTGTGTAGCAGCTCTTTTTATGGTATCATGCAAATGCTAAGTTTGAATGGAACTCACAACAAAAGGTAGGTTCATTCTCTAGCCCGTTCATAGGCACATGTTGGTTCTCATCTCCCAAAATGGTAATGGTAATGGTAATGGAAATGGGGTGGTATGAGAAAAGAAGAATAGACATAGATATCAATAAAGGTTTGCATCTCCTCTAATATACACAACATAAGGGGTGAGTCCCAATTGAACACAAAAGTTGTCCAAAGCAGCCTATGATAAAACCCCAAGTCTTCATTTTACCCCTCCAATTATTGAAGAATTCCTTACATTCTCTTCAACATAATGGCGAATATAAGCTTTATTCGGTTTATACACTGATACTTATGCTTTAATTGCACGACTGTGAACTTGTTTACAGCTCTGGCAGCCAAGAGAAACAGGTATCATAGGCAGAAGTCGTTGATGCATCTTGAAATGGAGAGCCAACATGCAAAAGCATTGGCATGATGCGATCACCTTTTAATCCCCATTACAGTCGTCACCAAATTGGAAGTTTTGATCAACTTGCCAACAGGGGTAGCCATGGAAGGGGACCTTCAATGTGGTGATGCCAAAAATAAGTTCAGATCTGGACCACATGGTTTTGAATTGTGCGGCTGCCTCCAGAAGATGACTTATTACTTCTGCCTTTTCTCTGCAATTTGTACCAAAATGGGGTCTCCAAAAGCCAGAGTTTTCTTTATGATATAGTGTGTTTCTCATTCTTTTCGTAGAAAAAAAGAAGATAAATATCCCCGTAATTAATGTATCATCATCATCATCATCTATCAGACATAGAGTTTTCAGCATTGGATGAAGGTATGTTTTAAGTGAAAGCATAGCTCATCGTACAAAGATATTATGTCAAGTGGCTCCTCAGTCACATTATTGGTAGTCTACTATAATCGTCTACACCCAATTGTATTCTACATATACATAAATGAGCACAAATTTAGTTATATTATTTGTTTATATATGTATTGTTATTTATTTCATAACCAGAAATAGGAAAGGATATGCGTGACTCTAGCAAGCTATGGTGGCTGCTTTAGGCTTATTTGTTTGTTTTTTTAATCTTTCTGAATTCTGATTAGTATTTTTTTTATATTTCATTTAAGCACCTGCGCTATTGCTAAGTCCAAAATGAACTTTATTAGTTGTGATTTAAATTGTTGTGTCTGCGGAGCTTTCTGTGTTTCAAGCCACATTGCATCACCACCCATCCTTGGACCAAACTTATTAACCATGTGAGCTAAAAAGTCTGAAAAGGGCTGCAAGAAGAGCAGGAGTCAGAACCCTAGTTAAAATCGTCTTCTTTGTTACATCTCACGTTATTTGATTCCTTTAAATTATAGGAATCTGAATGTCTCCTGGTTTCACATCGTGGAGGAGACGCAGTTTGTCAACGCATAGCGGTAGCTAGTTTTTGTCCTCCATTTTGTTTATATTTCACTAGGATTAATTACTTTAAAATAAACTACGGTCATACTTTTTTGTTTAAAGAAAGATGAATAGCTCCATGTTGTTAGATATTATATTAACTATGGAAACGCTGGGAACCCAATCCGGTGGCGTTGTCGGAGCTGCATTCTCCCGTAGATCTGCACCCCCTCTCGGTCGTCGTTCTACTGTCGGATCTGTATGTGGCGCCAGATATCAATGATCTTGCGGCGGATGGATGATACCACGTCTCACTGGCGGGCAGAATTGTAGGGGACGACAAGCATGACATCAGTGCCCTGTGTGGGGTTCTGATATACTATTGGAAAATCCAAGGGTTGGAGGTGAAGTGCCTCATTAACGAGGATGGCGAAGATCAGAAGGCGAAGGCGAAGGCTCAGCAGCAGCCTCACCAAGGAGAATGAGAGGACCAGGAGTGGGGGGAAGGTCGGGAGACGACCTATCCTCCAAGAGTCGAGAAGGCTGGTGCTGGAAAGTCTCGGGAAAGCAAGCAGAACAGCGCAAGATCCAGTTTACTTTTGTTGCTTTTATTCTATTAGTTGCTTTCAATACTGCTTTAGGCTTTGGTTATTATGTTTAGTTTCGATTATTTCAGTTTTCATGATCGGGTTGATCGTAGGGATAATTATCTTTGTCTAAGATGTAAACTATACTATTTCTACGGGTTCAGAGCGCAGAGTGTCCTGCGGGAAATCCGGACTTATTCTGTTCTCAGGGCTTTCAGCCCGCCACTTGTATCGATTACTCAATATTAGTAATGCAATCCCTACTTTAAAAAAAAAACTATGGAGATGGTCAGATATTTAAATTTATCATACGATGATAAAAATATCAAGATCTTCGGAAAAATATAAATATTAAGGCTACTTTTAAGATGGTATGACTTACCTTATACTTATCAATGTCAATCATCCTTTCTCGATAGATTCTTCAACATTGGTAGAACGTCAACAGGAAAGCACATCAATTGTATTTTTTTTTTAGTGGAATGATATGTCATGATGGTGTTAGGGAGATGTATGTTGCGTTTCTTCAGTGCCATTCTTGGAGTCGTCTGTCCCAAATGTAAGTCAAATTTACATGAACCCTAAATCTTAAGTATCACAATTAATCTTATAAACTAGATAGGAGAGTGATTGTAGGAATATCGTTGCACGGTGATGATAAATGCACTTGTAGAGATACTTCTTGTTTTTATGAACTTAAATTGTGCATAACAGATTTGTATCAAGAACTTGCATGAATGTCTACGTATTCTCCATTAACTTATTGAGAGATCGAAACCCACGTAGTTTGTTTTTGTGTACTTCGGTTTTTCTCCACTTACATGTACACTCTCAGCATACTTCAAAGTTGTATACTTTTAATGGAAGAAACCATATGTATTTATAGGTGAAGAGAAGACCAATCTCCTAACAATAAACCTAATAGTCCGATAAATTTGATTTAATTATATTAAATAAATTTTCACTCATTTATATATATACATATGCATTGTTTTTTTTTGAACGGGTAATGAGAGTAATATATTAATAAAAGGAACTCTCCGGAGGTACAATCCCAAAACGGGTCACCCAGGAGAGACATCTAACAATTGAAATAATTGCATGGAAACAAAATAACAGATTCACACATTGTGGGACAACTACCAAATTGAAAATTACTCTTCCACCGAAGTGTTTCAAGGGTATCGAAAGGCGAGTGTTGCGATAGCGGCCGAGACAACAAGTACAACGGCTGAAGACTATGGGGAAGGGCCGAGTGAACCCTAGGATCCGAACATGCATAAAACTACTCTGGATTGTGCGCCAATAGAATACTGAAGCCCAAGAGTGACAGCCTGGGCAGCCCTATAACCAGGGACTGCAATGTCTCAGTTGGACTATGCATCCTCCCGAGGAGCCAGCTGACGTCGTTCCCCCTCTGATGATAATGAGGGTCTTTAGAAACGTAAAATTGCTGGTTCCCGATTTGAGTGAAGAATGTCGCGCTGGTACTTGGTGGACTCGATACCACCCTTCGTTCAGTGAGGCGGTAATACCGATAGACCCCTCACTGGACCTCGCCGGTTGTGGTGTCTTTCCATTGGACTATGCATGCCCTCTGGGTCAATGCTCAAGATTAGCGTCAGACTATTGAATGTACGATCACTACCAGCAGACAGGTACCTTCTGTCGCTAACTGAGGACCAGGTCTCTACGGTGCTTGTACACTCTTCAGTCAGACGGACAACAGGTGTG
>JAYMTN010001727.1:0-12254 GCA_036897425.1 Erodium trifolium
TCAATTGCATCTCATCCATCTATTCTTAAAATGGATGACTTAGATTGGTTCTCACGGTTCTTACGTTAAGATATGGTTTGTACCAGATTTCTCCTCTGGTAACCTTTATTGATAAAAGTAGAAGTACATACGTAAATTAGAAAAGACAACAGACCAAAAGTAAAGAGCAATATAAGGAACGAAATAAAAGGGTGAGACTTAAGTTTTTACCCGTAGGTGCCAGACGCAAACCAGAAAAGACAACAGACCAAAAGTAAAGAGCAATATAAGTAACGAAATAAAAGGGTGAGACTTGAGTTCTGACCCGTAGGTGCCAGACGATAACCCTATAACAAGATGCTACTCAACTAATCCAGGGAAAAATTAACGGTAGTACTCATTATCTGACTCGACCTGAAACTTCATGAGACGACTGATCTGGACCGTTTTAGGGGATAACGGGCAGTTAGGGAGAACACTAATTAATGGGGATAAGGTATCGTCGGGCTTGCACCGACGTTGGCAGGGCGAGGCGTGCATCCTCATATGTGACTCGATGCTCGCTATCCAATTCATTGTCTTGGGTGAGGATGATCTACAGTCCTCGTCTGGGATTCTTGGGTAAGCCGATGCCCTAGCCCTTGGCACGTGCAGGTGCCTGGAGCACACGAGAAGCTTCTTTTGGTTAGGTAGGAGATCTTGTGTTGCACCAGCTTCACTTGGTCATGTGGCCTCCGGGGTTTGAGGCGGTGGTACCGTGCAGAGGCACACAAGCTTCCAACACCGTGCGCGAACGTGCTGTCGTTGTAGGCAGGAGATCTTGGGTTGTGATCCCGATCCTCCGCCCCATCGAGGCAGAAAGCTAAAGCTTGGTCGACCAAGACACTAGTCGGGAGGCCCTCAACATGCATTTCCTAAACGAAGTTGCTGATATCGATGGGAGTGGCATGCGGCAGATGTTCTCGACTTTGAACAGGATATAGGCGTCTTCGATTCCAATTCGTCCCTCTAGTGAGACCTTCTTCATGAGGGCATATGGAGGGTATCTTCGGCAGGCAGAGCGTTGGATCGTGTAAGGTGGTCAGGTCGAGTACCCTAGTGATGGATCTATCGTCATCATGTCGAGGGTCGGGAACGATGCTTTGGTGCTTCCTCCCCTCTGAAATTGGTAGGTCAAGCCGTGTTCAATTGTACCAACGATGACTATGGATGATCGAGTCATTGGTGGGGAAAGATGTACGCGCACACGAGATTAGATGGAGGAATCCCAACAGGATCAGAGTACCTCGCAGTTCCGGACCGACACTCATCGGGTGCGATGGCGGTGGGGATCGGCACCGGCAGAGTTGGTGTTGTTCGTGAGCAGGGCGAGGTAAGAGGTGGGTGGTCTCTCTTCTTCTTCGTCCGGACTCGTTTTATAGAGTCTCGAGGTGGGGCCCAAAAACATGACACGGGTGGAGGATGGCAGCATGTGGGTGGAGAGCGGCGTAGCAATGATGATGGTGATTGTGAGGGTATCGAGACTCGACATGGCAAGCGAAAAGTACGAGGGCGATGCGCTGCTTAGGTCAGGGCATTTTGTATTATGAAATGTAAGAGTTGGATTCTCGGTAAAGTCGATACAGGTCTTCACGACGGAGGCGGTGAGAAGAAGCAGCGGAACTGTAAAGACACGAGGATAAATTTTTTTTTTGAAGAGTTCGATCATTGTGGAAACTGTAAAGCACATAGCACGTGTGCATTGTACGCAGGCGGTTAAAAACGTGTCAACGTCCAAAGACTTGTTTAGGAGGGCAGTTTATGTACACGTGGTATTAAAACCAAAGACAGGGACGGTCAAAGCCCAAGGTTGGTTACGTATGTATGTGAATTACTGTGGTTAAAATTTTAATATAGGGAGGACCTCGAGGTTTGGAGATATGATTGACATTCACTAATAAACGTGAAACATGTGATTTTAATAAGTAAGTAAATGGTGAGCAAAACATCAACCTCGGAAACGACAATAGAATAATTACATAATTATGTACACACATGACAACGACCAAGGATATTTCAAGTGTCTTCATCCACCGTATGAGGTCTGGTTAAATTAAGGGTTATTAAAATGAATATTTGTTTACTGTTTTGCCGTGGAAGATGGTTTGCTTAATTATTGTTGCTTAATTAGAGGCTTCTTGACATGCATTTTCTACTGGAAGGACAAGTCTTATTCAAAAGGCTCAATCTAGACAGCAAGTAAGGTGGCTATGGAGGGAAAGTGTTTCACTCTTTTATATAAAATAAAATGTTTTATTATTATAATATTTAACGATAACTTCTCACATTTATCATTTTAATACTTATATAAATTATATTTTCTAACCTCCAACGACATCACACGCTTTGGTTGCTTTCATGTGCCGGTTAATGCAATGGTGGTGATTGACATTCACAAGCTATTATTTTATTCATGTAAATGTAACTTGTAACAGGGCTCTCACATGCTACCCTATCCCTTCCATCTTCATTGACGATGACATGTTTTTTGTCGAGAGGTGGCCTGTTTTCATAGATCAAAGAGTGTCACGAGTCAAAATACAAAGAAGTGCATAAAATCAGAGGTTTCAGCTAGGTATAGTAGCAGGTACTCCAATGTGCATAGTCAAAAACAAGTAACAATCAGCGGACAAGGCTTACAAGCGGTAAACATAGCATATAACTCCAATATCACGACTGTCCGGGTTTAAACCAAGTATATGAGCGGGCCTCCTTTCGTTAGTACTCCAGGTGATCTGATGCACGTGGATGCCGGCCAGAAGCGTAAATTCCCCGGAGGGTAGAGTCAGAGCAATCTCGATATACGGCGCATAACGTAAAGACTGGAAACTAAATCCCTGAAACGGGGGTTGTCTTGTCTTACGGAGTGAAGCATAGCAGGGGTTCTGGCCTGCTGGATGAAAACCCCAAGAATCCACAAGCTTAGTATGTGCCACCCGGACATGCCCCCCTCTAATTAATTTCTAGGGGGGTTTCTGCTGCAGTCCAAAGGGGAAGCCCACTACTTTGAATAAGACCCAGCCTATTAGCAGAATTAGACCCAAAAACGGGCCTTGGGACAGCCCATTCAATCCTAAGTCATTCCCCAATTTGCCATGATCTGTCGCTTTCTTTATGGAAAACGATTCCTTGGGGAGAGTGTCGCGCCGAACCTCGGACAGAGAGAGGGGGGAAGCGTCGAGGCAGCCCCAGCGTGAAATATGGCCCGTGTTCGAGGGAGGACTGTCGACTATCTCGGATAGGTAATGGAGAAGCTGCTCAGATCAGGATCGAGTTCGAGGACTAGGTCGGTCTGGTGCGATGACCACTGCTCCTCTCGTCGGGGAATGCTCTCCGGCAACCGAGAACGTGTGGTGGGACTACTGCTCCGGTCCGGAACGAGAAAGTCGAGTCCCTCCCTAGGCCGTCTATGGTCCCAATTCGCGATATCCCTCACGAAGAGGATGGTTTCACTTCGCCGTCGTGGGAATGTTGATAAGGCGCCGGAGCACCGAACATTTTACTCCAAATATATTAGTTGATGAAACACATAAAATAGAGACAAATACTTTTTCAATAAGAAAAACAAGGGAAAAGAAAAGCCTCATTCAATATTCATGGCACGTTTCTTATTTTTCATCCCATTGAAAAAGCTATTAATTTTTATACATTTGTAAGTTACAGCACACTTACTACTCTATATATGTTTAATCAACCATATACCACAGACAAAACAACTACATGGCATAAACCCACAAAAAAAAGTCCAAAAGCTACCTCTTTCTTGCTCCCTGCAGACCAAACTATATATGTCAAAACTTTCTTTAAGGGAAATTGCAATCCAACCACACCTAGCTTGTGTTTTTTGTCCACTGAGCTGGATTCTTTCTCCTTCCTTTTTATTATCTTAATCGACAAGCTATGGAAGATTCAGAGCATGGAAAAAGATCGTTTCCATTGCAGTATGGCACAGCCTGCAGAGAGCATTCAATTACATGAAATCTCCTTGTGGCCTCCCTCTGAGCAGTTTCGCCTTGGATTTGCTTGAACTCCTCACTGGCTTGTTTTAATAAAATGTACAGATGTGTTTCTGGAAAATGGAACATCAGTTGAAGAAATATTGAGACTTGAGAACTTCTCGCAGATCGAAGTTGCCCCTGGGTGGGAGGGGAGGAAATACCAAATCTGGATATGAAGTTTGGAAGCCTTCAAGCAGCTGCAGATGATCAGCGCCATAATTAATTAGTTAGTGTTAATACAAAGTAGAAGTGAAGTTCTAGAACAAATTCGACAGTTGTTACTGTTGAAATATGAAGTCTCACATCGAATATAAATGGTAAGAAAAGCTAACAAGCCTGACCTTATATTTGTGGAGCCCAACCTGATATATTTAGTTCAATTTTAAATTCTTTAGTTACAATGATAATGCTAGCCTATGAGGGACTTACATTTTCAAGAACCGGCTGATCATAGAGCTCTACAAACTTCTCCCGAAGT
Organism: Erodium trifolium; assembly: GCA_036897425.1. NCBI lineage: Eukaryota > Viridiplantae > Streptophyta > Magnoliopsida > Geraniales > Geraniaceae > Erodium > Erodium trifolium. The sequence continues at coordinate 4,495 of JAYMTN010001727.1, forward strand.
ATCCTATTCATCGTGTCCACATCACATGCATGTGTCCAAAAAGAGTCATGCACTCCTGAAAAGTGCTCGTTAGACAAAAACGCGTCACAGCTCTAATTACAAGCTACATACTATGTCTGTGAAACCAGTTTCTAACTTTAAAAAATAATGCTCTTTATCTTCTAAAAGATCAAACTGGATGACTTATATTCCAAATATCCAGATCTCAACCAGCAATTAAGTTGGTCTTTTACTCTTATATCTATTGACATGATGATTACCAATAGGTTCAGTAAGAACTTATAAATGCCAACTCAAGAGGGAACGAGCATAAAAGCAAAAGCAAAATAAATACACCATCTCAACTGCAGACAATCAGAAGTGTTCGTAGCTTAACCCCCGGAGTCTGTATGCCTGTACTTTATTCATTCACACAAATTTCTATATTTTAAAATTAGTATATACACATCAAACAGGCGTTCCCTTATCTTGCAAACAAGCAAGAAATAATTTATGTGGTTAGAGAGATTTTTAAAATCATATATGAAGAACTTACACAGATAGCTAATTTTGTTTCATTACTAATGTCAGGCTTTAATAGGCTCACTTCCTAACATATTAAATGCTAGCCAGCATGTTTGTAATCATCTTAAACAGGTTATGTTCTGTGGAATACCTGCAAAAAATAGACCAGCATCCCGGCAGGCGAGAGCTGTCATCATCATATGTGTACCATCAAGTGAATGCACAAAATTTGGAGGAAAAGCAGATCTTTGTTTTCTCATTGCAATCTGGAAAGCATTGTTGTCATCAAGAACACGAAATACCAAATATAAAAAACAGAAGAGGACCCGAAATGTCATGGAAATATAAGCTTACTGAGTCACCCTCCATCCGCATTGTCAAAACCTGAAGCGTCGTTCTTACCTGCAGCCCCACAAAAAATGTTGGGTCACTTTTTCAAGAACAGAATCAGGTTTGTGAGGATACAACTTTGAATCACGTATCCTAGATATTACACTTGAGCAGAGAATCTCATTCAAACTCCACACACAAATTGTCTTACTACTTTGTTGCACAGACAGGGACACTGGACCACAGACATGGCGACACAATTTTCATGAAATGCCGCATGTCATAAAAATAATAGTAAATTTTGTAGGTAATTATTAATGCAATAACTTATATCAAACTCATCTGTCCCAAATACTAAGCAAAAGTATCACTATCAATAAAATTTTGAAACCGAAGTAAATGAGAACGAAAAGGCAAGGATTCATTGAATAACTAAAGTTGGATAAATTTGAAGTGAAATCATTATTGTCCAACTAAATTTCCCTTTCTAAAATTAAAGTGTTAAATCATTTTCTCTTTTTCAATTTATAGATTTAGAGAACTGGAAACTCATAACACATGCAGCACAGACAGACATGTAGGACACACATCAATCGGGAGACTCTCAGACTAGTGTAGTGTACCTGGATTTTAGCATACAGTTTCTACTGATGCCCTAACCAGATAATTTATAGTTCAATTTAACTTTTTCAGAACAGCAATAAGCATATAAATTAAATCAATTGAGACCAACAGAACTAATCAAACTTACTGGTAATAATCATAGTACTGAGATAACATCTAAACTGCCTGTTATCTGTCCTAAAATGTTGTTTACACAAATTTATTTTATTCAATGTATAGATTGCATCACAAAATAGGTCATTTATACCAACAACAAAAATCATGATCAGGTTCAACACTCACTGAAATCCGTCGAGTTTGACAATAGGGTTGCAGAACAGGAAGACCTAAAGGTGTTGACCACTGCACAGGCTGGGCTGCGGCAGCAATAACCTACAGAGGCCCCACAAAAAATTGAATTGGTTCCCAATAATTAGAAGAGAAACTTCCTGGTTGCACCCTAGTTAAGGCTGCAAATAAATGTTGTTTGCATACATACCCTTGCACAATCACCAAGCCAACCCATTATGCCACGTGCAGCCTCAAAAATCTCTCCAAGGGCAGCCATAGTCACCTGTAGAAAATAAATACATAAATAATGCACTTGAAAAGTTTATCGAAATACAAAAGAAAATGACAACTTCCTTGGGATATCATATATTCAAACAAATAAATGATTGAAGGTAAAACAATTTGATAGTGATGTCTGTTGCTTACTTTAGCAGCATAGCAAGCTGCAGTGAACAACAGTTTATCGTCAGAAATCAGTCCCTTCTCCCGTAGTTTTTTTCTAATTTGTTCACGTGCACCAACATATGTGACACCATATACCGATGTCATTACTGTTTGCTTCACCAGCTTCCGATCCACCTGAAAGCTTCCAGAACTTGATACTTGAACCATTGGTTGGAAATCTTTCGAGACAAAAGCTGATATTAATAACTAATTATTTTCCATTTGGAAGAACCGCCGCTAACCTGACCAATCAAGGCTTTGGCTAATAAAGCATATGGATGTTTGTGAGGGTCTTTTTTGCTATCTCTTTTCATAATAACATGAACCCTGCCCACAGAAAAAAAAAAGCTACTTTGGAACGGAGGGATAAGGTCATGCAGTAACTGTAATATAAAAAATTTCTGAAAAAAACAGATGAGACAACATACTTTGAAATGGAGAACCAGTTGCAAAGGGCATGCATTGCCAAAACCTACCCTTATCTTTCCACTACCAAAACTTGTATGCTTAATACACAACCTCTAATGCTCAAAAAAACATATGTATACAACCTTTAACAATATGTAGACTCATGCTACCAAAGAATTTTAATTAGGATCACCTGCCACCCATCAAATGACCTATTGGAGAAAATAAAATGTACTAGAAAATAGAATATCACAAACACAACACTCCAAAGAAAAAGAGTAAGAAGTTACTGATGATTGACTCTATAAGGTGAACAAAATCGCAGATAGTAAGATGTGAACAAAAACCGATACAGTAGAATTGCAACCTGATAGGTCTATCCCATCCATGATTGAGTTTGACGTATAAATGAATCATTATGAACGTGACTATAAGAGTATAAAATAACAATTGGGCCTTCAACTATCAACTAAACTGGTCCTCAACATTAGTTTAATAACCCGATTAACAAAGACCAAGAGGTAACAGGTTGAACACTAACCACTAACCGTATTATATATTAGTCTATATATTTAATATTAATACCACACAAGTTTTACTGTTATCTCCTTGATTAGTCAAGAAAATCTCTATTTGTTGCCTTGCCAAGATTTGGCCGATCCTCAGTTTTAAAGCCTTGGTTGGCACTCAACAGAAACCAAAGTGACTAAAGTAGTGGGCAACCAAAACTGATTGAAGAGATTGGCTTAACCTCCCCAATTCCTGTCATCTTAGTCTAAGAGAGGATAAAGAGGTTTCCTTCGGCTCCTTTACTTTTTCCCTACTCAGCCATGTTGAATATTGCCAAAATTGGATATACTGGTTTTTATCACAAACAACATCATGAATACACGTCTAACTTATTTCATTTTAACCGTAACAGCTTTACCCCCTCTAAAATGCAGAGGCACAACCAAACTAGATCCTAATGCTGAACATGCCTACAAGAGATATACATAACTTCCAAACCAACCCATAGGAGTTTATAACATTTCTTAGATGCCACGGAATAGATTATTAAATTACAAACAAGTTTAATTGGAGGAATGAATATCTATAAAACAGCATACAGCATGTTGAGGTTATCTATAGGAGCTTCTAAAACAATTCATGTTTATAAGAACATCAGTGCCAAATCCATATTAAACAAGACTAAGGAATTTCCATGGCCACAATGCACAATGAAGAAAATGATACCTTACAGCAATTTCAGAGTACACATCAGAAGGTTTATCTGCAGCAACTAAGTTGACAGCTGCTGCTTCCAACTGAGAAAAAAAATACCCGTCACAAGAGAAACCAAAAATAAGCTGACCTCATGTTTATCAGAACAGCAAACAAGTTTACATTGAAAAAATAGTGACAACTGGCAATATGAGCCAGAAAGCAAAAGTCATTAGCTACTATGCATGAAATTCTATGGGAAGTATTAAAGTTTGTAGATGCAGTGAAACCTCAGAGCTTAATGAACCTCATATTCATCAAAGTAGTAGATTTTACATTGAAAAACAGCTAGGATCAGCGTGTTGGATGCCTGGTAATATATGAATGAAAATGCACAACTATATATCTACTACGCCAATATTTACAGCTCGTAGTTACATTGAACTTAAAAATCATTTCTCACATTACAGAATCAGTTCGAAAAACAAAAGGATTAAAACCAAAACATCAGATGAATTCAGGTATAAGAAAACGGAAAGCATTTGTATCAAGATGATTTAATAAGAATATTGAGGTAAGGAGAATTATTATCATAGATGGACTTGCTGTCTCGGTGCAATCGGAGGACCTTTCCAGAATTGGTGCGAAAAAAATCAAGAAAATGCATTGGTTAAGACACATAAGGCTCTGCTAATTAACTAAATTGTAGTATTTGCCAGATATGACATCGAGGAAACTACATATGGTAAGCTAATGCAAGCATATATGCCCAGTACTTATAACAACCTTAATACAAGCTACAATGTTCATATAATGGATTTGATTTGATCGCCATAGTAAATTTCTAAATACAAAATCTTCCACACAAGAGAAAAAATGGCAAGAACAAAGACAAACTTGTTTTTGAAGAATAACCATCGAACATAGAAGATTATATAAACAGAAAACCTACATTGTCTCTCCCCAATGCTGCATAGTGCTGCAGGCCATTGCACGAACCGTCCTATTAAAGAACAAAGAGGCATCATTAACTAACTTCAAAAGTAAAAAGGATGCAAAAAGGAAAAGTATCAAACAAATGACATTAGATGTGCTGGACAAAGTGTAGAGAACAAATGCAGAAAGTATCAAGGTGTCTACAGTGATTACAACTGATTTTACTACAATTCGATCATGAATAAGACTGCCAATTAAACAAATCCTCCATGCATCTCAAGTTCAGAGAACAAATGCACAAAGTATCATATTGTACTGACATGACATGCATGAGTTATCATGCAGAGCAATTAAGTGCACTTATCCGATAAATTATTACATATATCATCTCTGACGACCTCATAGAAAAATGTTTATCAAGACAGGTCTTCTCTCCCCAAGAATAGCGCATGTACAAGTTAATGTTACACCAGTTAATATGTAACCATCTAAAAATTGAAATAAAAATAAATAAAGAAATTGAGGACCTTGACATCATATCATGCAGTCTATGATGCGCAGAAAAGGTTCCTTCAAATATAAATTGAGGTGCAGAAAACATTTTATATTTATTGTGGTTCTTCACTGTTAAGAGTGCCTACACATTTTGTAAATTGAAAAAGTAACAGTATCATCCAAATACCTAGGAATATTGTGCTTATAGTAAACATTTTCCTATGCTGATTTTAGCTTAGGAATGGAGTATATACCTGATGAATAGGCAGGTGGGAGATGACAGTATGTGGCGATGAGCTTCTCAAAGCTTCTGACAGATTGATGCAAGTAGCTAAGCACTGAAAAGGATCTTCAGCTGCTAACCACCAGCGATTCACATTAACAGGGTAGTCTGCTGAATCAAATATATCATCCAGATGGTTTTCTACAAATGCTAGACGCCCGTCATAAGAAAGCTTTTCCACACCACCCCCATAAAGGTTTGCTAATTGTATCTTTAGCCAACGTATACCGGACCTTCCTAATGGTCGTCCTTCAGCAAACTCCAGAACTCCTCGACAGAGATCAGAGCTGAGGTGATTCAAATGTGGATGCATTGGGTATGCACGGCCTCGGAAATCAAGATTATGGGGATAATAAAAGCCTTCCTCATCTTTAAATTTCCGAGCCACCTGAGTTGACGTAATGATCAAAATCAGTTCTTGCAAAATAAATACTAAGCATGTATAAATATAAGAATTCAACCTATAATCTAAGTCAATGGTTTAAGGCCAGCTGTACTGTATACCAATCAAGCCAACCAGATCTCAGAACAATCTACAGAAAGTGAAGTTATTTCAATACTTCATATGACTTGACGACTCATTAAAATAAGATTGAATTAGATGTCACATGTTGATCAAGAGGAATGTAGAAGCACAAAGCAAGAACTAGATAATAATGTAACAAGATCAGATGTAGCCTCGCAGGCATCTCATTCCAACAAATGGAGTTAGCTCAACGAACATGTTGATTTTGTAATATAAAGCTACAGAACAACCAAGAAAGAAGTCTTACAGAAAGTTTAAGCTCAGTATCACATCGTAGGGAATGCCTCTCTTGGTTAACTTTCTTAGCCTTTCTCATGCTATACTTCCACTTCTGAATTTCTTCCGAATCATCAGTGAGCGGCTTCTCTGGGATATGCATCTGCAAACAATTGAAATCGGGTTGTACTTTCAGAAAGAAAAAATGATAAACATAGCAGTTGGTCAGACAACCAATATGCACTGAATTGCTTTTATTCAGTTCAAAGTTGATGTTTTTCAACCCTCCTTACATCTAGCACTAAAAGAAATTAGAACCAACAGTTTGTCCACAAGGATGAAATATTAAGTTCAAGGTGAACTCACATCTTCTCGATCAACTAGTCCCGCAACGTTGCCTCCTTTATCCCAAAGGCTCTCAACTACACTAAGTATTCTTCTGTTCACCCTCCACTTGGTGCTTCCTAGTACATCCAGGGCCTATATGTAACAGAGTGATGTCAAATTCATGATGGATAGGATATTAAATCACAGGATATACATCCAAATAGGGAAGACCTTGCAGGCAACTGGGAACAATAAACGTTAGTTTTCAATGCAGTTGATATTAAGTTCACCAAATTCCATGGATTACAGTCAATAACTTCAATGAAAAGGAACACTATTTATCTTTCATGAAGACAACCCTGCACAGGAGTTACTTACCTATATTCTAGTTTACTACTAGATTCCGGTTATTATAAGATATGTAGTACCAAGCAGCCCTATTTCTGTATACCTCTCCTTGCTGTTCCTAATGGTGAACTTTTCAGAATCATTAACCTCTTGAATATTAAATGATCAAGAAAACCATTATAACTTCCTCAACACACTTGACCCTTTGTCAAGTCTAGTCAGTAGTTTTTACGCATTTGTTTAGTTTAGGATATATGTAACAATGGACTGTGCACTGATATAAATAACATGATATGAACCATGGTCTTAATAACAAGATACTAGATAACCAGACTACTCCCTCCATCCCACAGTGAGTGTCCTATTTTTGTCAAGTCCAATCAGCAGTTTCTAACTATTGTTTTACTTTAGGATATATGTGCCAATGTAGTGTGCACTGATATAAATAACATGCTATGAACCATGGTCTTAATAACAAGTTATTATATAACCAGACTACTCCCTCCATACAACAATGAGTGTCCTATTTGACTCCTTTTTTTGTTGCAAAAATCAAGAGTGAGTGAAGTTATGCTATACTTTCCTCAGATGTCCTTATATCCAACTACTATGTGTTAACCCATTAAGTGGTGGTAACCAGCTAATGAGAAGGACATGATTGACTCATTTTGAGATGGAGGCTGTATTATTTTAACAGCATTATGAAATTCTAACCAATACATCTTAAGTGTTAAGTCAAGTGTAAATCGAGTTACTGTACCTTAGGATGCAACGAAAAATGCAATCATAAAGCCTATACACAATACCCTAAAAATAAATTAATGAAGTTACATGTTTTCTATATAT
>JAYMTN010001728.1:0-12253 GCA_036897425.1 Erodium trifolium
ACCCGGGTCACTCCATCCAAGCCATCTACGAGCAGGTGTTCGGCGAGCCCTGGTCCGCCGAGTCCGAGGCCAAGAACCTCGCCCCGGCCATGGAGGGCTTCGCGCAGAACGCGGAGCGCACGCTGGCCGGGATGTCGGAGAACGTCATGAACGGGTTCGCTCCGGACGCGATCCCGGTCTTCAAGGAGCTCGTCACCCAGTTCGCGGTTTGCGACCGGTGGTTCGCGTCCATCCCGTCGTCCACGCAGTGCAACCGGCTCTACTTGCACTCGGCGACGTCGTATGGAGCCACCAGCAACGACACAAATGAGCTCATCGCGGGCTTCCCGCAGAAGACCATATTCGAGTCCTTGGAGGATCAAGGCTTCACTTTTGGCGTTTATTACCAAAGTGTCCCTACCACTCTCTTCTACAGGTAATTAATCTACCCTTCTCACTACAACCATATTTACTAATCAAGTGAATATTGATGTGAGGATTAATGTTCTACCCAATATATAACTAGTATAGGGTGTGTTTGGATTCAAAAAAGTTTGAATTATATTTGTAACTGAACAATATATATTGTTTTGATACTATAACATAACAATATATATGAAATTGATATGAATGTATATATTGTTCAAAAATAAAAATAAAATGATAGAGGTTCAAGTAAATTGTTTAGAAAAAAGAGCAGCTTAAGTAAATTACTGAATTAAGAGTTTCCTTGGTCAGTTGGTCTTAGAGTGAAATCAACAAGACAAAATAATTTAAGAAAATTATAAAATTTCTTCAAACGACTTCATTAAATGGTTCATAGTTTCTACTTTCTACTTATAATTAGCATAGAAATTGCTTTAAATAATTATTGAACATATCTTGACATCAACGTCAACAAAGGATAAGTCTAATTAAGTTGGCAGGAAATGTCCCTACACCTTATTATTATAAGTATAAAACAGATATTAATAATGGAATCCAAGAGGAAGGTAAACTTGCACATGTTTTTTTATGCTGGCCGGTCACCGATACAGATCAGCCTCATCATTATCCACCACCATATTTGACATTAAAGAGAAAAATCATTAGCTCCAGACAACCCACAGTCTTTGATCTTACCTATTTATCATGATATTCACTTTGTTGTATAAAAAACGATGCTTTTGTTACTTTAATGTGAATCTTAATGATGAAACAAAAAGGCGTGACATGAATGAATAGGAACATGAGAAAATTGAAGTACATAGACAACTTCCACCACTTCGACCTAGACTTCAAGAGGCACTGCAAGAACGGGAAGCTTCCCAACTACGTAGTGATCGAACCCAGGTACTACGATCTCCTGACGTTCGCCGCCAACGACGACCACCCTTCCCACGATGTCTCCAACGGCCAGAGATTCGTCAAGGATGTCTACGAGGCACTCAGGGCCAGCCCCCAGTGGAACGAGACCTTGCTCCTCATCGTATACGACGAACACGGCGGCTTCTACGACCACGTCCCCACCCCGGTCACCGGTGTCCCCAGCCCCGATGACATTGTTGGTCCCGAGCCTTACAAGTTCAAGTTCGATCGCCTGGGGGTCAGAGTTCCTGCCCTTATGATTTCTCCTTGGATTGAGCCGGGCACCGGTTAGTCCCATCAATATCAGCTTAAGTTGTTCATTCGATTGGCTCTCTAATTACCAAATAAATATGCAGTGTTGCATGCTCCATCTGGGCCGGAACCGACCTCAGAGTTCGAGCATTCCTCAATCTGTGCAACAGTGAAAAAGATTTTCAATCTCAACGACTTCCTCACCAAGCGTGATGCGTGGGCTGGAACCTTCGAGACTGTTCTCAACAGAACCACCCCTAGAACTGACTGTCCAGGTGATCTATATTTGTACGGATTTTAACATGATATCAGAGTCTGGTATTGGTATCGAATCTATCATTCAGTCTGACATTACAATGAATGAATGTATTATGGTTTTGTTTGTGTGTACAGAGACATTGCCAGAACCGGTGAGGATGAGGGCGGCTCCAGCAAATGAGGAAGCTAAGCTGACAGAGTTCCAACAAGAGCTGGTGCAAATGGCGGCTACGCTGAATGGGGACCATGCAAAGGACGAGTATCCCAACAAACTGGTGGAGAACATGACCGTTTCCGAGGCTGCTCAGTACGTGGACGGCGCCTTCACGCTCTTCCGCGACGAATTGAAGAAAACTAGTGCCACCACCCGATCATCACCCAAAACGCTCACTCAGAAGATCTTTTCGTGCTTGGTGTGTGATAATTGAATATTCTTATGTATTGCATTCTGAGACTTGTTTTGTTGTTGTGTGAATTTTATTTGAAATTGAGATTCTTGTTACAAATATTTCACTTTCGAAATGATTATAATTTCACAGAGCATTTATTACAAATGATCCTAAGACTAGTTTCTAAGCCAATAAAACCAGAATAGTAACTAATATAATCTATAAGTAGCAAATATGAATGTACATAGATGCCTTACTTGTTATTTGGGATGCACTTTCTTCTTCTTCACTTGGCAATGACAGTCGTTGATGCTACTCGTGCACCCGAATTTCCTCTTCATTTCTTTCCACTTGCTAACCTTCTCCTTCTCGGCCTTATGAATGCAACTTTTCTCAATCTCTCTTCTCATCATGTAGCATTCTCTCTCGAGTTCCATCACCTTGTTGCTCATTTTCTCCATCTCACGAGGACTCGTCTTCACTTCATCTTTCTCCTCCCCCTCCATCTCATTTCTCAATCTCTCATCAGAAACTTTAGGGATCATGTCTCGTATATGCAACTGCCCAATAAACAAGACCTGCACAACAATCCTCAACGGTAGCCTTTGGTTTTGTGCTGCGTGCTCACAGGCTTCAGTGGACAGCTTTTGGCAATCCAGCACTTGGCATACCTCCTCTCTCTCTGCCTCCGTCAGATACCGATGCTTGTCTAAGTAAATATCAATAGCCCTGTAGATCCCATCCGAGCTTCTTCGCGGAGCCAGTGATGCTGAAATTGACATCTCAGCCAGGTCAATGAATGCGTGCATCTTCAAGTCCATGTCTCTTGCAACCTCTATCAACAACTCTTCGATGACCACAGCAACATTCACAAACCCGGACATGCCTGAACTAGTGTAATTTGCATAGAAATGCTTCAAAATCCTCCTCACGCACTCAATATCGTATTGAGTCTGCTTAGCATAGCCTTGGGATGGTATTAATAGGTCTTGTACCGTCGCCTGGTCTAGTTGCTTCCCAATCCTGGTTTCAAACCCATTTCTACAATCTGAGCTAGCTTCCAAGACTATCGCAGACCGGAGCAGTTCCGCTAATTGTGTGCACTGAAGTACTCCTATCTCCTCAGGCAAAAGCCTCTCCGCAACCTCTATGACTTCTCTTTGAGAGTTTCTTTTAAAAACAGAGACATGCTCTCCTCTCTCAGCTCTTGAAAACGCCCATTTCTTAGCATAGTTGTAAACGGAAGCTGCAATGTGCCTGGAAGGAACTCCTCTCCGAATCATGGCTTGAACCACAGGTTCATAGAGTCGAAGAGACAGAGTTGTCAAATCCTCTGACTTCCAATCAAGAACAAGCATCATTCTCCTTGCACTTGGCCTATACTTGTCTCCACTATCTTCTTCACACGCTGGCTTCTTGAATGGCTGACCAACAAGGTAAGGATCAGACTGTGCCTTGATAACAATAGACTCCAAACAGGCATCAACCAAGCCAAGATTCTCAGCTAGTTCAAGGGAATTTTCTGTGGTGCGCAGAACTTTAACGGTCTGATTCCAGCTAGGGAGAATGTTCTTTTCAAAGAAGCCAAGTGTCTTCCTCAACAGATTGTTTGCGCTGTGATTTTCAGTCATTTCCAAGTAGTAGGCGAGGCAAGCAAGAGGCACAATGTTCTCTGTGGATAAGTGAAATTCAGAGCCATGGCAGAATCTTGCAACAAGCCCAAATGTTTCGGTGTCAGCAGGGATGTTCTGGAGGAAGTGAGAGAGTTGATCTTCATTGGAGCTCTCCTTCAGCAATGCAGCTAATTTGGCTGATTTTGCAGCCATAAGCTCCTATACAAACAGGAAGGATTGAAACCATATAGCCAATGAAACACACAACTTGTATTGATTGGAGGGTTTTGTTCGAACCTTATTGAAAGGCACTCCACGAACAACGATCTGAGCATCTGTCGGGGATGATATATGCCTAGGTAACCTGATAGCGAAGGTAAAGGAAAATGGTGCAAGCAATTTGTGAAAACAAAAGAAAAGGATCAACATATGAAAATAGGGATCAAAGCAGGAGTTTACCTAGATGACATATCTGCTCTTCTTCTGCTGCCCATTCTTTTCACGGATATGGACACTAGTCAAACAAAAGGTAAGGGCCTGGTCCTGATAAGTATTAAGCTAATGGTGAACTTGCATGAGTACATCGATATCTGCAGGTATCGATATAGCTGGTTTTTGCTTTTTTATACAAAACTGAACTGAAATAATTGGTCTTGGAACCTGCAGAATCACACTGGATCAATCAGTATATATTAGTATAGTCTATTAATAATAGACTCTGCTGCCCATTACAGAGTCCTGCTTCAGCTCGGATATCAAATATGGCATCAAATTCAAGTAACAAGTACAGCTAAATATAAACAATACACACAAAACAAGTGATTCTTATTGTGATTAATTATCCTTTCAAATAATATATTTTCTCAAAATAAACCTGTCAAGTAAAGTGAGGAACATGCAGTAATAAAAAAATTATAACTTGATTAACACATAAAAATGGCCACAGCACGAATAGCATTTAAGGTTAATTACTTCTACGTTTAGATTACATAAATCAACCATTTTTACAATTTTAAAATAGCAACATTTGAAGTATATATGAACAAGATCACCTACTTTTTCTCAGAGATCAATGATAAAACTGACCCTCATATAATGGATTTATATTGGACAATATCATACATACAAGGTTTATAAAGGAGGAAATGGAACCGGGGCGTAAGACTCGATAATAAAAATATCAAATTCATAAAATGTCATATGATCTGGTTCAAACAACAAATAATTTCATAGCAAAGTCACAAAATTCATCAAATTAGGCATTTTACTTCCCAGAATCATAACATTCATCCATTATCAATTCATAAGGGCACATTTCAGCAAGTCCCCCAATATCTAATCCAATATGAGCAAGTCTCTATTCCAATATCTATTAAAATCTGTCTTAAGTAATCAAGTCTTTATGATTAAAGCATTCCAATTTCAGCAACTTTGATTAAAGCATTCCAATTTCAGTAACAATTCCCCAATCAATACTCAATACTGCTAACACATCACACATTATAATAAATACTGTTACTACATTGAATTTCAATGCAAAAAGCAGGCCTTAGAAGATGAAAGCACAAATGAGAGTTTAATCTCCAAAACACAAACAAAGACTAAAAACAGATTTTAAAAAACCAGAGAAAATACTATATAAACCTCCAGATTGAGGACAACAAGAATGAATTAGGAGTGAAAGAATGAGAATGTATTAAAACCCAGTGGATGATTCATTTTGTGCCAGAGATAAGAAGCTTACTAATGCAGTTGGAACTTGTGGAGGAGGAGAATTGGGGGGTGGGAAATGAATTAGGGTTAGGGTTCCGAGTGGATTCCAGAGAGAGGGAATATAGAGATGATAAATTGAGGTTCTTAGCTCTCTGCCATTTCGTCTCAGTCCTTACGTACGTACACAAGGACGTTGAAGAAGACATACAGTGACATCTTATGTGGGCCTGGGTTAAGTCCATGACAACCCATTAACATAAACGATGGGTCCAAGCCACTAACAAGCCCTCCAGATATTTAAAACGGAAATAGCGGGAAAAGGCCCAACAGGGTCCGTTAAAACACGAAAAACAAAAGGTTGCCTATCACTTACCGAGATCGGCCGCATGAGACTCGCGAGAAGAGAGAGCAGACTGGTTTAGTTTTTTCTACTCACATATATTTAAAAGAATTTAATTTCCTTCACGTTTTTCGTGGGAAATTTTAGAAAAATATGTTCTTCTTTTAGTCTCGTATAGTCTAGAATTGAAAATATAAGTTTTTCATATCTGTTAGAGTACATTGGATTCTCCATTGGATCCATCTTTGGATCCAATCTCCACCAGCTCCACCATCATCACAGCACCATCATCAACTCTCCTCCATTAACAATTGTTCCCTCATATTGTAGTATAAATATGCTTGATTGTAATACAATATTTAAAACACAACAATTACACATTTCTATCAATATCAATTCAGTTATATTTATCAATATCTTTTAAAACAAAAATATCCATATAAAGGATAGTCGAAGAGACTATAGCGATCCTTTAGGGGGTTTCAAAATTGCGTAGTCGTCACTCGCCTGATCATGAACGCTGCCTCTTGCCTACCTCCTCAGTCTCCTCGGGTTATTGTTCCGATCGGGTACGTCTCATCGCTTACCTGTGTTTTTCGTTGTGGTCACCGGTTTGCCTCACGATATTGGCATGGAAATGCCGAGGATTAGGATCAGACCGAAATCGTCAACAGCTTAAGGATCTGGTCCTCCGATTGGAACCGAACATTGTGTTTCTCACCGAGACTTATCACATGGAATCCAGGCACTCTCGATCCCGAATAGCTCTCCTTCGTCATGAATACCAACATGGGATGCAAGGGGGATTATGTTGCGTTGGTCAGAGTGCTGGAGGATTGTAGTGGCATAACAGGTGCGACACACATCGACGTGCATGTGTGGGTGGGACAGGAACCAATCTTTCACTTCACGGGGGTCTATGGGGAACTAGTTTGGGACCGGCAACATCTTATTCGGGACCTTCTTCAACGCACCCGAGACTCGATCCTTATGGGTTATTTTAATGGTATCCTACACCCGTTGGAGAAGATAGGAGGCTGGACATACCCGATGACACTGATTCAAGCCTTTCGACATGCTCTTATTGATGTTGGGGTGGAGGACTTGTCTATATTGACTAGGGGAAAGGATCTACGGACTCGGCTCCAGGTTTAGCTTGATAGGGGTCTAATGTCCCACACGGCTAGGACAAGTTTTCAACAGGCATCATTCGAAATATGGGTTAAACTATATGCCCCCCTTACTCAAGCTTCAAGAGGACAAATTTGGACTGTCGAAGAGAATGTTCCGATTTGAAAATGAGTGGACTATGAACCCCGAGTGTGGTAAGATCATTCAACAGGAATGGGGACATCCGGGAGACTATCATATAAAACATCATATTCTGGATACTGGGGCATCACTGGACGTCTGGGGCCAAACAGTTTTTAGGGAGAACATTAATATGATCAGCAAATGCCAGCGTACGCTCCGGGAGTTAAATGACATAAGGTACCGTACAGGTATTCGTCACAGGTTGGCTATCCAAAAACAGTATGAGCAGGCTTTACCGAAACAGGAAAAGTTCTAGAAACAACGGGCAAAGCAACATTGGTTGGTAGATGGGGATCGTAATACAAAGTTTTTTCATGCGGCAGTTACCTAAAGAAAATGGCGAAATAAAATCCGAGTCCTTGAAAATGATAGTGGAGAGGAGGTTACATGGGCCTCGGGTATGCAAGAGCTGCTATTATAGTACTTTGAACAGATTTTCACTACAGGACCAAAGATGATGCATGAACTCCCAATGCCGGTTCCATAATTCATATTAGGGGATCATAATAGGTTGCTGGACGTTAAGGTCACGGATGAGAAAGTTTGTATCGCGATCTTCCAAATGGGGCCGAATAAAGCTTCGGGACCTGATGGCCTGAACCCTCTATTTTACCAACACTACTGATCCACTCTGAGTAATGAGGTTATTGGCTTTGTTCAAGAAGTAGTTGAGACAAGGAATATTGAGACCAAAGTAAAAATGCAACATAAATAAACGTAATAAAAGGGCGAGACTTTAGTCCTGACCCATAAGTGTCAGACGCTAACCCTATAACAAGATACCCAACTAATACAGGGACAATCTATTGGTGGACAATTTTGCCATGAATGTTATGGACAATATACTTTTATAGCGAAAAAAATCAAAATGATATTTGAGTTACAAAAATTTCGGTTAATAAAAAATTTGATGCATTAGAAAACTGCGTAGGATCATAACCTGTTGCTGTGGAACGTTGCCACTTGCCATAAGAGCAGTCTCAACCTAAACAGCAGAATACTACAATACTGAAAAAAGTTTCACAAGGCAAAAGAAGCAGAAACAGAACAGAGGATGCATTGAGAAGTCAATTAATTGTATTATAGTATAACAGTGTTGTTCAATGTTATGATGATGACACCATATGTCAACCTACACCTTGAAAATTGATTTGGGTAAGGATTATTCGAACTCAAATCATGATTTTCAGAATATAACCTACGGACTCTATCTAATTGATAAAATGTTAGTGTCTCAAAAACATCAAGAAACTGGCAAATATAATTGCTTGGTGGACACATCACTCATTCCAGGGTCTTTAGTAGCCTGAATAACCCAGCCGCTTCCCTGATCCTCGAAAACTCAATGCAGAAGGCCTGGACTTCAATGAATAGATCCTTAACTGCAAACCCACAACAAAATACAATAAATCACCATTATGTTAATTGTTAACTGAACCAAAACACTCTAAGGCACTTCAAGTTCTAAGAAACACAGGTGAAAATAAAATCATAATCAACAAAAATATCCATAATTCACATTTTCAACAATCATTTATGACACCAATTCAGAAAGCAATGCAGCTGCAATAATATTCTGCAATTTTGGGAACTAGGATAGGGGCAGGAGATTTTTTAGAAATTGAGAGAGAATGGGTTCAATGGAAATAATGGGACACCTCATGTAATGTGGTTTACAATAACTCATGAATTTCTAAGAGATGCTTTTTCAACTAGTCCTTAAGTTATGTGTTCTCCACAAGTTAGTCCTATATTTGAGTATTGTTTCAATTTAATCCTGAGATTATGTGTAATTAGTCCTAAGCTTGAGTTTTGTTCCAAGTTAGTCTTATGCAGACTGTTGCAATTTAATCCCCTAAACTTCACCTGAATTTGTTTCAATTTAGTCCAAAAGTTTGGGTGAACATTTCTAATTAAATCCCTGATATACACGGCATGGACGTAATAGAAAAAGCTTGTCCATACTTAAAGACTAATCTGGAACAAAATGCACAACTTCTGGACTATTTTGGAACATTCTTTGTGGCTTTTTGGTATTTTTTACAGTTGCTACCCCGCGCATTGTTAGAGAATATCAATCAGGATTTCTTAATCATGCCCTTAATCTTTCCTAGCATATAAAAGGGATTTCTAATGTGCATTATCAAGTTTCAATAAAAAAGAATAAATCCGTTAAGGGGGAAATTAACACAAATAATAATTAGAAGGGCCATACATACATGAATCCTATCAACAGGCCACAAATTTGAAAGCAGCAGATAAGTTTGACGAGCAAATAGAACAGCACACTCACCATCAAGGATTCTATTTCGAATTAAACTCTGTAGGAAAACACATACAAGTCTTACAAGTCTATTCTGCATGTATTTGTCCTGTTGAAGTATGAGAAAGGTTAATATATTAAGATAACTCTAGATTAATTGTGAACACTTCAAAATGCAACATGAAACTTATTTTCCCAACGCATTCTCTTATAGAAGAAATCAAACCCACTGAACATTATGAGAGATGAAATTTTTCTTATCAAATGCCATCAACTTGAGATTAAATTTACTATAACCAGATAAAACGGAATGGCATCATCTATATTGTAAATAAGAAACGATATTCTAATCAAACTAAAATAGCTGAATGATTAAATACTGTGTGGACGAAAATATCTTAAAGATATCCAACTAATTAAAGAAATTTGCAATCGTATTTAGTTCCCACTAACATGACAAAGACCGCTAAAAAATAATCTAACACTGTTTTACAGTAATTTTGACAAAGCATGGGCTTTCTTTGTTAGGTGAGTTGTAAAGTTAGGATACAACCTTCACAACTGAGTAACATCTCAGTACAGTTTTGACTATCTAAGGTATGTGGGTTGCTAGCCACTCTACATAAATCACAAATTCATATTTTTCCATAATGATTAAAATGTTTAGCATATGACATAACGAGATTCCTCCTGTAATTAAGGAGGGTCCTGATGACACTTACGAGGATACTACATACATATCATAAAAATGTGTGTAGTATTATTCTTTTTATACTTCAGCTATCAGCTTCCTCCCTTTAACCGCCTATTATTTCTTTCATCCTTTGGCTAAGTTCAATTCTTCTTGTTTAATAACCCACATCACCAACTAATTGAACTTACATATGAAATTGAATTTTGTCCGGCAGAAGAGATAAGAAAACAAAAAGGAGAGGGTTGGGAGCTCTAAGGCTCGGATACCATGGTAAGTTTCAGAATATAAAACTATTATTGATGTTCAGGATGATCTAATACATAAGGAGAGACCCCTTTATATAGGGTAGAAACCTACACTAAAAGGAAATAAGCTAACTTAAATAATTTAGATAGAAATAGGAAATATCCTATTTATAACTTCTAACAGTTAGAAAAACTAACATAACACTTAGTTAAGGGAAGTACCTTTATATTCTCACACGATGATATACAATTAGTTATATACATGCGTACAAATTCTTTTGGCAATTCAACTGCTGTTGTGAGTCTGTTCACAACTTCCATGCAGTGTAAACTCATGTCCATACTGACAAGAACCGTAAAATATCTGCAAACACAAAAATGTTCGATGGTAGTAATAGCCATGATTAGCAACAAGCTGAACTATTCTTTGTGAAAGAAGATCAGACACAGGGAACATGTTTTGGCATAGCCTGCAGTAGTGCTGATACCAGTATGCAATTAAAGCACCTAAAACATACTCAGCAATTTCAGGAGAATTTATCAACTTTGTGAGAACCTCAACAGCAATAAGGGGATTGTTCTCCACTAAATCCTGTGAGCAAAATACGAGGATTTAAAAGCAATGCAGCAACACTTGTACAAATGATAAGATTGAACCTAAACAATCAAATGGCATACCGGTAGCTTCTTTGGTGTCAGTCCACAGTGATATACAAGCTTTTGGTCATTTGCCAACTCTACCAATAATTGCTGTTCAGGAAAGAAAAGCTCCAACTCATTTTCCTCTTCGATTGATAGAAACAGAAGAAAAAAAAAAAAATATGCGGTATCCAATCTGTAGACTATCATAAACATGTATACGAACCTCGTGTTGTGCGGGTGCAAGTGGTCCCTTCAAAGCTTTCGCAATAATGTCTCTAACTGCTTCTCCTGTGCTCGTATCAGCACACATGCCATGATCCCATAAAAGCTCATGATTATTGTCAGGGTTGAGCCACACTAGCTGAATAACATAAGAACATGCATATGTAAAACAAGTGGATTTGAAAATTGTAATCAACAACTACGGTAAATATATGTCCACCTCTCCATACTGTATTGGAAGCCTTGGTGGGAGAGGCCTGATCCACTGAGGACCTATTCCCTTTAGTGACAAGTTTGCCAACAAGCCAGTTACTGTCTCATCCCTATCTCCAGATCCTAGTTTTTGTTTGACTCCCGGTTGCATATCAAACCTAAAGCAGGGCCCTTAACATCTTATGCATGACGCAATATGAAAATTGACTCTCGTGACAAAAGAGACCTACTCTGGTGAATTTGCATCACATCCATGTGGTACATCAGGGTCTGGCAGTATATTCTTCACTGCAGCATTCTTAAACAAGCAATTATACAATTCAGGTTGAGCTTTATCACTACACTGCTGCTGCAACTGTTCACGTTGTGGGAAAGCCTGGGTGAAAAGGGTGAGTTACAAAAAATTAATAAATAACTTACAAATTCAGTAAATTAGGCATCATATCTAACACCTAGTAACAATTATTATTTTGGTCAATATTGCCCATAAAAAAGTAACCGGGGTTGGCATGCATTTACTTGTAAAATGACTAAAAACTTATATACAATATAAGCATATATCGACATGTATCTTACATGATGTGATGCATCAAATCCTTTGATGTAATCTGCCACAGAATGTCTAAAAAGCTGCAAAAAGAACACACTTGTCAGTATCCACATAATAACTATGGAGAGGGAAAACATTTACAAACAAAAAGGTCAAGCGAAACATAGGGATGGCAAATGGGCGGATATGGGCGGGTATGGGCGAATATCATGATACCCA
>JAYMTN010001729.1:0-12253 GCA_036897425.1 Erodium trifolium
TGATGATAATGAGGGCCTTTAAAAACGTAAATTTGCTGGTTTTCGATCTGGTAGGAGATGGTCGCGCCGGTACTTGGTGAAACCGATGTCACCCTACGTCCAATGAGACGATATTATCCATGAAGTTCTCATTGATCGAGACGAGAATGCGTTCCGCCTCTCACTAGTTGAACTGTCCCTCCATAGGACTATGTTTACCGTTGAAAAAAACGTTGGAGAGTGCGCGTGGGCGTGGGAAGTGAATTATGCTTAGGACTAACTGGTCCAGAGCCAATCCTTAAGCTTATCGGCACGCTATCCCACGCTCCCAACCCACGCAGTAACGCAACCACAACTCTCAACTCTCGTCCTGATCCTTTCAACTTCCAACAGTTTGAAGATATACTAATTTACTCAAACTCCGTTTCCAAGTCCAACGTGTCGTCATTCTGGAACCCAACGGCCAAGATCAACCACACACAGCATCATACACCGTTTATGTGGAGGGCCTTTCCGTAAATATCCACATCCAAATTTGTGACACATTGATTAATTACCGTAATAGTAGCTGTTGTGTCGTGTAAACAAAACACAATATTAAATATTCCCTCTGCTTTGCGTGTTGCAATGCAATATGGTCTTGGGCCTCTTCTTAGTGTTAATCCATTTCCTTAATCGATGCTAATTCTCACAGATAAAAAATTAACTAGAATCGAAAACGCTTTATTTATAATAATTATTATTACTTGCTTGATCATTTCAGCTTGCCGTTGCAGAATTAGTTCTACAGGAGGGAGGACTAGAAAGCGAAGATATAGCTAGGGATTGATTGAGAGAGAAGCTTGAGGTCGAAGTCAAACACCAGAAACAGATTTCTTCTTCAGATTTTTGTTGGTGCTGTTTTGGATTTCTCTCTGACAGCGATTGTGTAATCGGATGTTATTTCCGATCGCCTCCGATCGGGAAATTTCGTCGGCGGTGGTTGGTGGGGGCTGGGCTGAGTCGGTGGTGGTTCTTGGAGCTTTGTGGAGCGGAGGATGAAGAAAGGAAAGGGGAGGAACAACGGATTGTTGCCTAGTTCTTTCAGGATTATCTCTTCTTGCCTCAAGACGGTTTCGACGAATGCGAGCACTGTCGCTTCCACTGTCCGCTCCGCCAGTGCCTCCGTCGCCGCTTCCATTTCTTCCGGTTCCGAGGATCTCAAGGATCAGGTCTAGGACAATTTTCCCCTCTTCATCTTCTTCGGTTTTCCAACTTCGTACTATAGATTGGTTATTGGCCGAAGTTGGATTGTTTATATTATACTTGTATGTGTGTTGGGCCTCTTCTTTTGCTAGTGGAAATGGTAGTTTATACCTTTTGAAGCAGGTAAGGCCAAACTTGGAATGGAACGTTTAATTAGTTTGTAAGATAAAGAGTGGGAACTGAAAAGGCTAAATTTATAGTTACCCACTTATCCTGATGAAATTTAGGTAAGACATTGTTATGAATTAGTGCTTAGATTTATTAGGAAATATCTAACCTTAATTATGGGTTTTAGGATGGTGGAAAATCTGTGTAGAATTTAGGTCATCCATCTGTAGTGCTAAACTTATTACGGCTTTCTGGTGAGTCTGTTGAAAAATGGCAATCATCCTAGCTTTAATGAAAATCATCGATATATAGTTTTGAGCTTGCCCACGTGGTGATTTTTGGGGTTGACTAGTACAATGATGCCCATTGTAGCAAGTGGAAATTAGAGCAAGATGTACACAATTGTTATTTAGTCATGAGGTTATCTGTAAACATTTGATCAAGCTAAAGGCAGCTATGGTATTATCTTATATGCTATAAGATAATGAGAAGAAAAAAAATCTTTTTTGTCCTTCTTTGGAGAAATGTTTCTTGCCTGTCGGACTTTTTTTGTTCATGTTGAAAGCGTTACAGATTTCATAAGTGTTTGATCAGTGCTGTCGCATTGGAGCTTTGCCATAGTTATGAGTGCATTTATGCCTAATTGTTTGAATATATTTGAGCTGATTGTAGAAGCGTGAATAGTGCTGTATTACTAAACTTAAAAGCTAGGCATGCCTTAGCTTGTATAAATGCCAGTAACTGAACATAGAGGGCACCTGCTATGTTTTAGGGCATTGCTCTCAACATTTGAAAGCCAATAATTTAATATGATTTGATTTCACTTTACCACTCTTTTGATTTTTCTACAATTTCTGTATCTTGCATGTTTGTGTTATTTTTTTTTGTTTATAAATCCACATGTGTCGTATATTGTCACCTTTTAGTTTCATATCATTGGCAATGTTCAGAGGAAGATAGGAATCTTAATTCCTTGATTTTTGCATTTGTTTCACTTTGCCTGAATCTGTATTTAGTGAGGTGATCTACTACTGAGCTTTTTCTTGATGCACAGGTGACCTGGGCTGGGTTTGACAGACTTGAGCTTGGTCCATCCGTATTCAAACATGTCCTCTTACTTGGTTATCAGAATGGTTTTCAAGTCCTTGATGTTGAGGATGCTTCTCAATTCAGCGAGCTGGTTTCAAAGCGTGATGGTCCAGTCACATTTTTGCAGATGCAGCCCTTCCCTGCAAAGTCTGACGGGGATGAGGGGTTCATCGCGTCACATCCTTTATTGCTAGTTGTTGTTGGGGAAGACCCAAATGGTTTAAGCGTTGGCCAGGCTCCTAGCAATTTGGGTGGGGTGGGCAAAGATGGTAACATGGATTCTCAATCTGGAAACCATGTGAACTCTCCAATGGCTGTTCAGTTCTACTCTTTGAGGTCTCACTCGTATGTGCACATTCTGAGATTTCGATCAGCTGTGCGTATGGTTAGGTGCAGTCCTCGGATAGTAGCCGTGGGTCTTGCTTCACAAGTAAGGCTTCTTATCTTTGATATTCCAGTAGAATTTAGTGTGCCCGAGACAGTAAGATAGAGAGGGATGTTCAGATACAAACCCTTAAAATACATACCCACAAACATGAAATCTACTACGTCACATAATGAAAAAGATGTTTTATTATCTGCTGTCAGTGTCTAATCTGCAAACCATGAAACTTACAGCCTCACCTAATGAAATGCACAGCATCACATGATGAAAACATGTAAAATAAAGCATGTTTTCATGATGTGATTATACAGATTTCAGGTTTAAAGAGTGGTTTGTACCTGAACCCATTCTGTAAGATAGAAACATTATATATGTTACATTTGCATGTTTGATGGATATTATTGTTAATATGTCCTGGCTAAGGCCTGATTAGATTATTTATGACCTAAAAAACCTTCTCCCCCTCCTACAAACGTGTAGAGGTTGTTGAATTATAGATTTAATCCGACTGCGGGTTCTCTATTTTCTTTCTGTTTTCAGTCTGCAGCTTACTGTCACGAAATTGAATTGCAGTGCAAATTTTCATTCCGTTTATGATTTGAAGCTGGTCTATTTCTCAATTTGACTGAATATAGTACTGTAGTATTATTTAATGGCTGAGGCAGCTTCATAAATTTTTTGTCAGATATACTGCTTTGATGCCCTCACGCTAGAGAGCAAATTCAGTGTTCTCACATATCAAGTTCCTCAGTTGGCTGGACAAGGTCCAGTTGGGGTTAATGTCGGTTATGGTCCAATGGCAGTGGGTCCAAGGTGGTTAGCTTATGCTCCCAGTAACCCACTAATGTCTAGCACTGGACGCTTAAGCCCCCAAAACCTTACTCCTTCTCCGGGTGTCAGTCCATCAACATCACCAGGCAGCAGTAGTTTGATGGCTCGTTATGCAATGGAGTCTAGCAAGCATTTAGCAGCTGGTATAATTAACCTTGGGGACATGGGATACAAAACTTTGTCCAAGTACTGTCAAGATCTGCTTCCTGATGGATCTAATTCTCCAGTATCTCCAAATTCAATCTTGCTAGCTGGTAGACTTGCAGGAGCAGAAATGGATAATGCCGGCATGGTTAGTATGAAAAACTCTATTTTCCTCTAGTTTAGGCCTTTAAACCTTGAAATGAATAGTGTGAGTCGCAAATTAGCTTCTGCATATTGTTTGGATTAAGCTGCATACTAACAACTGTCTGGAAATTCTTGCATTATTTACTTGTAGTACTATGTAGATAATCATCAATTAGAGATTATTACTAAACAAGGAAATAACTGTATCTTCTGTTCTGCATATTTCCCTTGATATTCCTTAGGTTCCAGACAATATTGTAAATCTTCTTTGGATTGTTGAGTGCAGGTTGTTGTTAGGGATTATGTTTCTCGAGCTGTCATATCACAATTCAAAGCACATACGAGCCCGATATCTGCACTCTGTTTTGATCCTAGTGGGACCCTTTTGGTTACTGCCTCTGTATATGGGAACAACATAAATATCTTCCGTATCATGCCATCTAGAAAACGTAGTGGATCAAGCTCCCAAAACTATGAATGGAGCTCTTCTCATGTGCATCTATACAAGCTGCATCGCGGGATAACATCAGCTGTTAGTACTCTTTTAACTCTCATATGTTCATTATGATACCTCTATTTTTCATTTGGTTTATATTAATTGGTTTCTGTCTTTTCATTGTTCTTCATTTGATAGACTATCCAAGACATATGCTTTAGTCACTACAGCCAGTGGATTGCTATTGTCTCATCCAAGGGGACTTGCCATGTTTTTGTTCTGTCTCCTTTTGGTGGTGATGCTGGATTTCAAACTCGTAATTCTCAAGGCGAAGAGCCTTCATTATTTCCAGTCCTGTCTTCACCTTGGTGGTCTACTTCATCTTGCATCATTAGTCATCAATCTTTTCCACCCCCGGCCCCTGTTGTCCTTTCAGTGGTGAGCAGGATAAAATATAATGATTCTGGCTGGCTCAACACAGTGAGCAATGCTGCTGCTTCTGCAACAGGAAAGGTTTTTGTGCCGTCTGGTGCTGTTGCTGCTGTTTTTCATAATTCTATTTTTCAGAGTGTTCAGCAGAATAACTCAAAGACTAATTCCCTAGAACATTTATTAGTTTATACTCCATCGGGTCATGTTATACAGCATAAACTTCTGCCATCATTTGGGGTAGAACAAAGTGTTAGCAGTTCTAGAACTCGACCTGGCTCATTTTTGCAAATCCAGGAGGAAGATTCAAAGGTTAAAGTTGAACCTGTTCAATGGTGGGATGTATGTAGAAGGTCAGATTGGCCAGAAAGAGAGGAATGTATATTTGAGACTACCTTCAAAAGACAAGATGCTGCAGGGGTAACATTGGACAAATCAGGTTGTGAGGATGCTTATGGAATTGATTTTCTAAAATTAACTAACAGCCCTGGGGAGAAAAAGTTTATGAAAACTGACTTGTCAAAGCACCATGAGAGATCACATTGGTATTTATCCAATGCGGAGGTACAAATAAGCTCTGGAAGGCTACCCATATGGCACAAATCAAAGGTATCTCTTGCATTAAAGTTGTGATACAATATCTTTTGTGATTTTGCTGTGATGCCTGTTATATGCGGTATACTATGTTGTAATCCATCTGTTCGATTGTTCTAGATTTGTTTCTATACGATGGGTTCCCCGAGACTTCAAGGTTTTAAGGGTGAGCTTGAAGTTGAAAAAGTGCCTGCAAATGAAGTTGACATGAGGTGGAAGGAGTTATTGCCTGTTTTTGATCATTTCCATAACATCAAGTCAGGTTGGGGTGACAGGTAATAATAACCTTTTATCCTTTTTCCCTTGTGGGTTGCGAGATGTCCTTTAGGTGCATTGACTGTTCCTGTAAGTATGAATTCCCTTAAATCATAGAATAGTTCTGGGAGATGATTTGAAGGCCGTGGAAATTTTATACTTGGAAAGGGGAAAAAAAGAAAAGAATTTCGAATGTCTGTCTTTTTCTCAAGGGTCGAAGCCAGAGAGCATGACTAGTCTCAGTGCTGAGCTGTCAGTGAAGTTAGTTTTGCATCATTTCTTATGGATATTTGCGGTGATAATTATTATTAAGTTTTGGAAAGCAATTAAGTGTTTTCTAGTAGAAACATATGCTTATCTATCACTGGACACCTGCATCTTCTATTGGGTTCATTTCAGGTAGTATTAAGTCTCAGGTATTATGATGTGGAATATAGTTTCGTGGGTTTGATGTCCAAGAAAAGCATTCTCGGGTTTTGTATGTATTTGCCTGTGAAGATTCAGATTGTCTCTCTGTTTCTTCACATTATAATTTTTGGAACTCCAGTGTTTGGAATTCTGTCAATTAGAAAATATGTCCTCATTGTTGGACCTGATTATTGTATGCTTGTCTTATTTCAGAGACCTTAATGAAGGAAAAAATCTTCTGCTAACCTTGGAGCCTCATCAAGCTAGAGACAAGGTCACTGAAGAGTCTGTTATGTGTCACTCAAAGCCTGCATCCCTTAGCTCTACAGAGAGCTCTGAAGGGGGTAAGAATTAAGTTGATGGAAGATGCTTGGTGATCTATAGATATGTCTATTTGAAGTCAACTAATTGTAATTATAAATTGTCATCAGGGTCATCAAGAAGGATGGAGCATTTTCTAGACTTGGATCATATGGCATACCTGCCCACTTGCCAGCCCCTGAATGGGTTTTACCAGGAACGGCGGTTGAGTACCATTGTTGTGCCATCCATCAAGGAGCCGGAATCACCATCCAGTGCATCAGAGTGCTTGAAGGAAACCGGTTCTTGTGCTGATGAAAGTAACTTGTCTGTTGGAAGAGCTTTTGCTGATGATGCACCATCTATGTATGGAGTTGATTTCAAAGTCAGTGTTTGTGTAGATGGAGTTACGCAATCAAAGGAGAACAATGGGGTAGATTTCAGCCATTTTCTTCAGGAAGAGCATTGTAAGGCATTGGAACATGATGGAAGCCATGAATTAACCGATGACATTGACAGCAGCAGTAGCTTATGTGAAAAGGAAAAATGTGAAGATGACAATGACAACGATGATGATGATGATATGCTTGGCGGCATATTTGCATTTTCAGAGGAAGGTAAACTCTACTTACAAATGCTATGGTGCTACTGAATGTGATGGTTCTGTATACACCAATATGCAAACTTCGTTTTTCTGCTTCTTCAATGCTATCCAGTTAAACATGCAGTATCTTTTTTCTCTCAGGTTGATCTGTAACTTCACAAGGAAGAAAGATGGTTGGATTAGCACCATTCTCAAATTATCCATCCTAATGGTCATGGATTTCAGTTCAACTTCTCAAGGAGGTTATGGCTGCGCTGGAGTATGCAATCCTCCTCTCTTTCTCATGTACATTTTGTAGATGAAAATTCATAAATTCATGGAAAAGGTTCTAGCTAGCTTTCTGGGCTATATATACGTTGGGTTGCCTGAAAACTCTTTGTATTTGGGCTCGGTTTCCATCTTGGGCCTTTCCTGTTGATCATATCTGTACATATGAAGTTGATGTGAACAAGCTCCCCAAGTTGTATAACTACATATTTCAATCTAGAAAGAAAAAAGAAGAATGAAAGACGGTAATGTGTTTGTGAATGATTCTATGCTGTGTTGCCAAAGTTATATTAGATATGGGTTTCAAATGATCCATATACAGGGTAAGTTACTATGTAGCAAAGCAAATGTATGTTTTTGTGAATAATGTTTGATAAAAATCTGTGTAGAAAGAGAGGTGGAGATTAGGGAACTGAGATGGTAAAGAGACTCATTTGATGTCATTTTCAGGTCCAGCTTAATAGTGCTGTCAATTGTGTATTTCTGGTATACAGTTAAGCCTCTTGCTGTGGCTAGCTACTTCAGTTTGTAGCCAGCACATTGGTGTTTCAGTATCATGCGCAACACATGAATGAGTTCAACTTGTCTTGTTATACTTTTATGTAACAGGATTGAATTTGGGTCGGCTTACATCCCTAAGATGCTGGTATTGATGAACATTAAAGATCATGTAGGCCATGGAGATAATCTCTTGAGCTTGAACATGGGGATACTATTAATGCTCCTCTATTGCAACATAAATCGTTGATATCATTTATGAGTTTGGCCAATCCGTACGTTCTGCTTCACCGATAGATGCATGTGAGAGTGTTGGGGATATCGGATCCACCCCCGAAGGAACTACAATTAAATGGGGGTGAAAATGAGGCCTTGCGTAGGGGTGTGCGTGGACGGATATTTATCTGTTGGGAGGGATTATCATCCGTCTGCACGAATGTAGAATTGGATTTTTGTTGTTCACGACTCGTCAATGACAAATGAACATTTGATGGATTCCATTTGCAAAATATGTGGGTGGATCAGGTATAATCCGCGTGACCCTCAAACTGTATACACAAATCTAAGATAAAAAATTGTGTTTTTAAAAAAAAACTAACATTATTAAGCAATTTTCAAATACATGCTTACATTACAAAAGTACTGATCATGATTTCATAACAAAAGTATTGATTTCACATGTATAATTTAGTCGACTGGTAATAGGCTTTGCAGTGTAGTTGATTGGACTTATGTATTAATTGAGTTTGGTACCATTTATAACAGGCGGATGGATTATCCATTATCCATGTATCTATCTAATCAAATCTATAATCCGTTCAAATTATTACGGATCAATAAAATCTGATTCATTGTCGATTCACTCATATCGGATGGATAGCATATTAGACGGACACGTGGACGAAACGATCCCGGAATATTATTTTTGAACACCCCTTGTACTGAGAAGAGGTATTAAATGGGTTTTGGGAGGGTACAAAAGCAATGATTTAGAGAAACCCCCGTTAGAGAGATGGGAGGAAGGAATTGAACATTTCAGTTATGTGTGATGTTCCCGATTTGTTTTCGCCAGTCTTGTGTTGTGGGTTGTTGGGGTTGGTACAATGAAGCATGCAACATTAACACAGTGGGGCTCTTCTCTTGTGATGCTCAGCCTTCAAGTCTTGAGCTGGCAACTATCCTTCTTTTGCTTTGTTAATTCAATTACTTATTAAACCAGCGGCTGTTGGTGAAGAATATTCAATGATCACATGTAAATGTAAGTCTGATTTATTTATATATATACAATAAATAGGAGGTTTAGATAATGTTCCAGTTAATGACAAATACGTAAACCATAACTGATTTGTTATGTTACTTTCATAGGGAGAAGAAAAGGAAGCAGAAGAAGCGGTCAAAGATGAAAGGAGGATACAACTACAAGAACCTTGTGAGCTTTGCAACAATGCTTTCTGTCAGAAATGGAAGACTGAGTGGTGGGCCCCATTTCTATACACACAGCTGGCACGGCAAAAAGGCCTCTTCTTTTCTTCTCTTTCGCTTTGGGCCTTCCTTTCCACGTCTGCTGGGCCGTGGTGCTACGTGTCGCGCATCACGTGATTTCCGCCCGAACCTCCCCCACGTAGGCTCGGACAACTGTTTGTTATTAGCCTAAGAAACCAGAAGCAAAACGACCATAAATTGGTATTAAAAAACGAGTAAAACGACCTGGTAATGTAATAGACAATAGTGGTTGGAGTTGCAGAGAGAGAGGCCAAGCAGATAGAGTTGGAGAGAGCAAGTAGCAGGAGTTAGTAACAGTAGAGAGAGTCGGTCACCTTCTCTCTCAAGCCTGAATGATCAAAAAAGCAGAAACGAGGTTCAATCTCTAATCTCCTCCACCGTTGCTTCCTCTCCAAGCTATATCTCCTCCATTAAAACTCACCCTTCACGAGAAAGCTTTCTCTTCACGGGCAACCTTTTCTTCTCCTCTCAATCCTTTCCTTTCCCATATATATATACAACCCCTTCTCCTATTTCACCTTCACCTTCACCCACCTCTTCTTCTCTGGGTTCCAATGGCGGTTCCAATCGCCTCTGGGTTCCACTTGTTTTTCTGCATTGTCTTCGCATTTGGGCTAACTTTGCAATGTCATGCCATTTTGAACCCGGTTGATTTCTTAGCTCTGCAATCGATTCGGAAGTCTCTCAACGACCTACCGGGCTCCAATTTCTTCGCTTCCTGGGATTTCACCTCCGACCCCTGCAATTTCGCCGGCGTTTATTGCGAATCCGACAGGGTCATCTCGCTCAACCTCGGCGATCCCAGGGCCGGAGCCCCCGGTCTCGGCGGCAGGCTCAACCCCGCCATCGGCAAGCTCTCCGCTCTCGCCGAGTTCTCCGTCGTACCGGGTCGGATTATGGGTTCGATTCCCCTCTCACTTTCTCAGCTCACCCGCCTCCGGTTTCTCGCCATCAGCCGCAACTTCGTCTCCGGCAAGATCCCTGACGGTCTGGGGAAGCTCCGCTATCTCCGGACACTCGATTTCAGCTACAACCAGCTCACCGGAACGATTCCTCGGTCCGTCGCGGGATTGCCGGAGCTCTCCAACCTCATCCTCTGCCACAACCACTTGTCCGGCTCCGTCCCTTCTTTCCGATCGCAATCCCTGACGCGGCTCGACCTCAAACACAACGAGCTCCCCGGTTCGGTCGCTCCGTCGTCTATCCCGCCGTCGGTCCAGTACCTCTCACTCTCGTGGAACAAGCTGAGTGGCCCCATGGACCGCCTCCTGAACCGTCTCGACCGTCTCAACTATCTCGACCTGAGCATGAACCGGTTCACGGGGACCGTCCCGGGTCGGGTCTTCACGTTCCCGATCACGAACCTACAGCTCCAGAGGAACCAGTTCTCCGGGCGCATCGAGCCGGCCCATCAGGTGGCGATCCAGACCGTCGATCTGAGCTACAACAGACTGTCGGGTCCCATCTCGCCGCTGTTCTCGACCGTACAGAATCTCTACCTGAACAACAACCGGTTCACGGGTCACGTGCCGGGCAGCTTCGTGGAGCGGTTACTGTCGGCGAGTATACAGACACTGTACCTACAGCACAATTTCCTGACGGGGATAGAGATCAACCCGACGGCCGACATTCCGATGAGCAGCTCGCTGTGCTTGCAGTATAATTGTATGGTCCCACCCGTACAGACGCCGTGCCCGTTAAAGGCCGGGAAGCAGAAATCGAGGCCCACGTCCCAGTGCATCGAGTGGAGGGGGTAAATTTGGAATTTCACTGAACAGCAAGACATTACAGAACCTACACTACTACTTAATGTTTTTATAAATTAAACCTCTTCTTTTTTTGTTATTTTTTGTGGGATTTTTGACTCATCAATTACGGTTAAAAATGATGAATAAGATGAAGACTAAGATTGTGGATAATATTATCATGTTTTTATTCACCAAATGTCTCAAACTGTTCGTAATTTTGGTAATAAATAGCATTCAGAATACAAAATAAACAATGCAAATAGTATTTTTAAAACACTATTAAAGAGAAAGAAGGATCAAATTGGGCATATGAGCCTTGACAAGGAAGGATCATAATTGTGGGACAGTTAGCTCAAAATGAGTGCACCAACATTCTTCCAAATGAAGCCTCTCACTCTTGTTCATAGAATGGATAACAAATATTATAAACTTTGTGAATGAAAGATATTAAATTAAAGCATTAAAAGGGAAAAAAATGATAAACTATTCGAAGTTTAAAAATGTTAAACGTACATGTCCTATTAATAAGTTATTTACATGTTTTTATGAATTGAAAAATGCCGAAAATTTGCCTTACATTTCGACCACATACGCAATCAAAATGACCAATACATTAAGGTAACTTATTGTTCGTAACAGATACTTTAGAGTGCGATTATACACTTATCCTTCAAATAAAACATGAAAATGATGGGTTTTGGTTTTCACATGTGGCACAGGGAAATAGAGTGGTCCATGGATATGATATAAAGATCTCCACCTTAAAGTTAAGAGGCATGGACATGTGAATGAGGTTTGGACAAAATATAGCTAAAAACGATAAAGAGAGATATATAAAGCTTATCGGTGATATAAATTAAGACATAATCAGCAATAGTAGTAGGCAGGAGGATTTGAACCAAACCAAAATGCTAACACAAGCCCAATGAAGTTTTGGAACCCAACACTTTGTTGATATCATTTTAGTTCATGAGTGTTCTTTCTTTGCTTGCGGCTCAAGGAACATGAAGCTCCATGGATTGGCATTGGAGTGATTAATGATGATTATTGTCAGAAGAAGGACCAGTAATCAGATTGGAACCGGAGAGACACAATGATGCTTCGGTGCCATGGACACATCCCTGTCCTCTTCCTTTTTCTAAATTCTAAGCACCTTTTCTTACTATAAAACATACATCTCTGGGGTTTTGATTCTTAGCATAGATTAAGATGCAGATAGTTTAACATGGTAAGACCATTCACAATGTTAGCGTCGGCTGCAGGCGGAGAGGTGCTGGCGTTTGGGA
>JAYMTN010001730.1:0-12252 GCA_036897425.1 Erodium trifolium
CAGTGATGCTCTATTTTACTGGTAACGGAACAGGGGATGTCTCCTCGGATCGTCTAAGTGCTGATCATCCAAGGAGTTTATAACCATTGAATGTAAAGCCATTGAGAGCCTCTACTACTTCTAGAGCCGAAACGTTGAGCTTAAACTTTGCAAACCCAAATAATCGTCCCTTCCGGTTTGGTTTCTTAAGAACGGTAACAGACACTACCTCGCCAAAAGTTCTTAACGA
Organism: Erodium trifolium; assembly: GCA_036897425.1. NCBI lineage: Eukaryota > Viridiplantae > Streptophyta > Magnoliopsida > Geraniales > Geraniaceae > Erodium > Erodium trifolium. Next base: position 230 of record JAYMTN010001730.1, read on the forward strand.
ATTTCAGATCCAATTCGATGAGGTGCCAAAAGGTAGGTTATAAATGAAAACCTTACAACCCTGCTTCACGTGTATGAGTTCTACTCCGGCAGAAAGATCCTGAGCCTGAACCTGGACAGAGGTCGTAGATAAAATGCTCTTATAACGAACTCCTACCTGCGATTTGGGAGTTGTTCGCTCCTATGAATCTGGATTGGTCCTAGAGCACGGAGTTTGCTCCTTCCCTTTGCGAGTTCTGCCCTCAACCCTTCCTTTCTTCGCTGCCTTGCCAGAACGACGAGATATGCCCTCAGCCCCTCCATTCTTCGCTGTGCATGTTGCAGAACGACGCGATTTGGGATGAGGCTCACCTCTGCCATTTGCCGTGGTCGGAACAGTACAATCTTTCTTATTATTTGGCTGATGGTATTTATCCTTTGTGGCCGGTGTTTGTGAAAACAATTTTGTTTGCTCAACTTCCAAAGAAAAAGAAAATTTCTCAACTCCAAGAAGCTTGTAGGATGGATGTTGAACGAGCATTTGGGGTCCTCCAAGCTCGGTTTCACATTATCACTCGCCCGAGTTGAATGTGAAATCCCTCGCCCCTTGGCCTAATAATGAATGCATGTGTTATCATGCACAATATTATTGTCAAGGAAGAACGCCATAGATATGAAAGTTACATTGAACAAATAGATGAAGCCCAAACGAACCAAGATTCAGGCAGGGAACCTTCGTCCCCGTCCATGTCATACTAGCAAACAATGAAATGATCCACAATCAACATGTTCATAATGTATTGAAAGCATGCCTCATCGAGCACATTTAGAATCGTTTTGCTGACCATGAGTGATTCATAGTCATTGCCTTACCTTTTAGCCTACACAAATCTATTGGACTGCAAATGAAAATATTTCAACAAAGGTGAAAGATGTTAGAGAAAATAATTTTCTCATTTCAATCTTATCCTCTGAGCCTCAACCATGCTGAATCTCTTAGTCTCAGCCTCTTGCTCTCTTTTATCCTAACAAATTAACTTAACAAACATTGGAGGTTTACCTTGGGAGGTTTCACGGTACAAGTATTAGTCGCTTGAGAAGTTTTTTTCCCCATAGTTTGGAAATTTAGATTTGGCTTTTCATCGGTCTACATCCGAAAAAATAAATTATTTATAACAATCTATCATTTAAAACCATCAAATCGATTTTTTTTTAATTCAACCTTATTTGTAAAGTTCACTGTTTATTTTTCTGATCAACAAGGAAAATATATAAATAAAACCTCTTCAGAGGACAAAAAAGAATACAAAACGGTGAACTGAGATCTAGGTACAGATAACAAAAACTCAAAGATGGACGATCCATCTATAAGAGCACAACAAGAACACATAAACAAACCGAAACACTACTGTAAAAACACAACCTCAAGAAAGACTCAACAAGGAGCGTAAAGTCCACTGTTAGATTACAAGTATGAATTGCTTACGGAAAAAAGCAAAAATCATTATTATAGAATAACATAATAACAAAAAAGGATATTGTTAACAACTATATACAACGTAAACATAAATAGTAACACAAACTCTAACGTTTAAACACAATATTGACTCAATATTGATTTGGTCCATGTTCAACCTCTTTGATTTCTGATTCTCATGCTTATCCTTGTCATAAAGAACCCTAAAAAAGTCAAGACCATGACCAATATATTTTCACGTTTCATTTTCTAAGTGAAAAGAAATATAGTTAACGGCTAATGAGTATGTCTCTGTAATTTTACTTTCATTTCGGAAGGGATGTGAATGTGCTCGTGTATTCTTTTTCTCTCTCTTTTGGAAATATCAACATTAACAATTCCTATTTGAGTTGGTTTTAGGGAGATTTCTAGAAAATTAAGTCGGATTATACGTTGGTCCAGAGGGGCGATGAGAACAGGAAATTGAGGATGGACGGAAAAAACCCACCCATCCGGTTACCGTCCTTCCTTGTTTAGTACATCGACGGCGAAGGACACATGACATTGACCCAAGAGAAGCAAGTAACACCATTTAGTGGCGCCGATAATGATAATATAGAGCATAGCATTTAGCACAAGTCCTTTTCACCAAATATTGCGTTTGGTACATAGTTAATGTGCGACCATCAATATCTAAATCAAACAAAACATGTTCCAAACTAGACGCCTCGCTTTTACCCACTCGTATTAATTTCTCTGGTTCCCGTACTTTCTTTTTATATATTTATCTGGCTAACTTACAAATCTCCCATTCAATAAAGCTGACTCGTCAAATTTAATAACCCTGTCCCTCTTTGTGTTCTGTGGAGCCAACGGTAACATTTGCTTTGGAAGTTCCCTCCAGGGGCATTATCGGGAACAGTACATGTTAACGGAACTTTATCGAATCTAAATAGCAGAGCGATACACATTGGTGAGAGAGTCAGGCACAATTACAAACCTCCGTATATAGAGAAATAGAAGCAGCTCATTTTGTCACTTGTTACTTCTTCTTCTCTCAGCCGCACTCTCCTTTTTTGCTTCCATCATCGTCATCATCTATCAAGTTTTTTCCTTTTTCATCTGGGTCTGAGCATTTGGCTCATTCATCCTCGTTTGTTCCATTTCAGCCTAAACCCACCTCTGATTTGGGTCTTATCACACGCATTCCTCTCATTTTTGGTCGATTTTGGAGATACCCATTTGGGTTTTAGAGAGGTAATTATCATCGGAGCTTGTTTTGGAAGCCATGGCAACACCGCCGAAGCCAGAGGAGATATCTCATCCGCCCATGGACCAGCTGCAGGGTTTGGAGTACTGTATTGACTCAAACCCATCTTGGGGTATGTTCATTTCTTCTTTACCCATGCTTTGATTTGCTCTCATGGCTTCTGATTACTTCAATGCTTTGTGGGTCTTAATTCACTTTACAGCTGAGACAATACTTCTGGGGTTTCAGCATTACATTTTGGCCTTAGGGACTGCTGTGATGATTCCCTCATTTCTTGTCCCTTTGATGGGTGGCACTGATGTGAGTAAATATGCTTTTATTTGATTTTGGTTCTAGTGTTTTTGTTCCTTTATGTAGATTGAAGACATTGGTGTAATGGTATGTGAATTTATAGCTAGAATGTGCTAGATGAGGGAGATATGTGCATTAATTTAGATGAAGATCAATTATTTAAGCTTGAAAGGTTTTGTAAATGCATTAATGTGATGGTTCAGGGTGATAAGGTGAGGGTGGTGCAGACACTGCTTTTTCTTCAAGGAATTAATACGTTACTGCAGACGCTATTCGGGACTAGGTTGCCTACTGTGATTGGAGGGTCTTATGCATTTATGGTACCTATTTTATCCGTAATTCGTGATTCATCTTTGCTGAGGATTGAAGATGATCATCAGGTTGGTTCGGTTCAGCAATTAGTTTGCTCCCTCATCCTTAATTGGTTGTTTGGTTGTTGAACCCCAATAAAAGTGTGACTCACTTACTTACCTATTTTCCTTTTCCCTTTTTCTTTAATTCTAGAGATTTTTAAGTTCCATGAGGGCAGTTCAAGGTGCTCTGATAGTAGCATCAAGCATACAAATAATTCTAGGGTACAGTCAGATTTGGGCCATATGTTCAAGGTACAGACTTCATAATTGGTAATTTCAGTAGTTCTAATCTGAAACAATATGAGGACATTTTTTTAAAATTCCTTTTCAGGTTCTTCAGCCCACTTGGAATGGCTCCAGTAATTGCACTGGTGGGTTTTGGTGGCATATTTGACAGAGGTTTTCCTTTGGTATGGAAATATACATTCATCATCCATTAATTTAAGTTCTTCGGGTTTCTCAAGAAAATGTCGTTTACTTTTCGCTCATGTTCTCATTGACTCCTTTCAGGTGGGACAGTGTGTGGAAATAGGCATTCCAATGCTCATCTTATTTGTCGCTTGCTCACAGGTAATGGTTGCTGTAGTATACCTTGTTGTGCTAGCAAAAATTTATCTCGTTCTAGTGCTCATCCTATCTTCGGGATTATACAGTACCTGAAGAACTTTCATGCAAGACAAGTACCACTACTGGAGCGTTTTGCCCTGCTTATATCTGTTACTGTGATATGGGCTTATGCCCAGCTCTTAACAGCCAGTGGCGCATACAAACACCGTCCAGAGCTTACACAAATCAATTGCAGAACTGACAAGGCCAACCTAATTACATCTGCTCCATGGTACAATTATAGTAGAACGCTCACTTGTCTCATGGTGAAACTTTGAATTTTCTGGACTGACATTGATTGCAATGGTCTACTACAGGATAAAGATCCCATATCCTCTTCAGTGGGGTGCCCCTAGCTTTGATGCTGGTCATGCCTTTGGAATGATGGCTGCTGTTCTAGTCTCACTGATTGAGGTACAACCCAACCCCGATATTAAAACTGATATTTGTGACCAAAGTTGCTTGTACAACTGGTCAAACACTTGAACTTGAGTCCAAGTCCATTTCTATCCAATTTTGGTTGGGTCTCTTGATACATTTAAAAATTGCTGATAATAATAATAATACAAAACTGATATTTTTGTTCCATAGTCAACAGGAGCTTACAAAGCTACATCACGCTTAGCTAGTGCCACTCCTCCTCCAGCTCATGTTCTTAGCCGTGGTATTGGTTGGCAGGTAAGTGTGTACTGCAATGAGAAACTAGATCATTTTGTTGACATAGTTATAGTTATGTAGGAGACTTGTATATTAGACTTCACCGTGTGCAGGGAATCGGGATCCTGCTTAATGGCCTCTTTGGAAGCCTGTCCGGATCAACAGTCTCTGTGTAAGTATTACGCTGGTCTGAAACTTTTCGTTTGACTGCAAAGGAAGATTAATTAATTAGAAGAAAAATAACAGAGAAAACATCGGTCTTCTTGGAAGCACCCGCGTTGGAAGCCGCAGAGTTATCCAAATCTCAGCTGGTTTTATGATATTCTTTTCAATGCTAGGTCAGTACCAAAGTCTTCCATACATCATATATTTATACAGTCTCAGTTAGCATTTCGTTTTTAACCCAAACAGAATGGTTTGATGGTTGTTGCAGGCAAATTTGGAGCTTTGTTTGCATCAATACCCTTCAGCATATTTGCAGCAGTATACTGTGTTTTGTATGGACTTGTTGGTGAGAGTGGTTCTTCGCTGAATTGTATCTAATTACGTTAAGGGTGTAATTATGACTGTGTCTAATGTTTTGTTGTGGGTGGTGTTTAGGATCCGTGGGGCTGTCGTTTTTGCAATTTACAAACATGAACTCGATGAGGAACCTGTTCATAACAGGGGTAGCCATCTTCTTGGGGTTCTCAGTTCCTCTATACTTCAGGGAATACACTGCAAAGGCCCTTCATGGCCCTGCTCACACCAATGCTGGATGGGTCGGTGCTTGCTTCCTCATCTTTCAAATTGTTCCTCATCTTTATACTTATTGTGCTTCTTCTTCGTGTATATATATGTACAGTTCAATGACTTCCTGAACACCATATTCTCTTCGTCTCCAACGGTGGCATTTATGGTGGCGGTATTGTTGGACAATACCTTAGATTACAAGGACAGTGGGAGAGATAGAGGGATGCCCTGGTGGGTCAAGTTCCGGAGCTTCAAGGGAGACAGCCGGAATGAGGAGTTCTACACTCTCCCGTTCAACCTCAACAGATACTTCCCTCCGTCATGATCAGGAAAAAGCATCATTTCCAATTGACATCCACTGCACCAGATGATGACAATCTTACCTTGTCGTCGATTTTGTTATATATTTGGCTCGGGCTCTGTTCGGGTTTTATCCAATAAAATATGTATTCATTCTCTTGGTATTGCAATCTAGACCTATTCTTTATCTGTAACTCCAAGTACTGATTATTACCACAGTAACAGTTGACTTAATATATTGGTCCAGTGTCGAGCCGTTCATTTGAGTTGTTTCTTTTTTGACAAAGACCCACCAACAATTCCAAACGAAGACATGTTGTTCTTCATCCTTGTATAACTCCTCTACCAATTGCATAATTTGGTCATTGTATTGGCTGCTTCGGTGATTATTGACCGTGTGTTCGTAGTGCCCTTAGATATTCGTCACTTGCGGATTGATGTTCTGCCAGTGGTCGTTGCAATTCTTCCCCGTCCGGAACTGATCATTTGGTCCCCGCAAGACAGCAACTTCCCTCCCGATATCCTCCCAATATCCGTCATTCCTCTTACTGTTACCTAATACGGACTCGTACGAATTTACCCTCCATGCTTTGACAGGAAGGATATCCTCGTCCACGCTCCATTTCGTGCACGTCCTTCTCGGTTTAATCGGGCACAATTGGTTTTCAGGAGGTTCGAAATTTGGGTAGTACCGAGACCCAAACACATATCGACAACATCGTCACCGAGCTCACTTTCTAGCGTTGTCGGGACGTACTCTTCGGTTGGGTGGTCGAATTGTTGGCTTGGCGGGATGCAGTCTTGGGAGGCCAACCCGTAAGCTTGGACATCGAACTCGAATCGTTTGAACGTCATCGTTGCACACGAAAACAATTTAGAAGGAGAGATCGTTTACAAGAATTTGAAGGTGTGTGAAAATGAAGAAGAGAAAGGTTGTTTAAATAGAAAAAAAATTAGGAATCGTTTCCGGCTAGGCCACGTGTCGCCAGTATATTTGGTGCCAACGGCCAGCGTTGGTTCCAACCAGTCAGCGCTGACTAGTTGACCGCCAACGTCTCTCTACACTGGCGTTTACAAGCGACGGTAACGATATTGTCGCCAATATCCGCCTGTGCGTTTCTACCGACAAACTATCGACGTTTTCTTCCTTTCCGCCGCCTTTTACAATTCGCCTCTCGCTATCTGCCCCTATCCGTCGATTGCGGTTGCTCTTAGGGACAATAGTGTAATTAGGCAGAAATAGAAGGGGCCAATAAAAAGAAGAGGAAAAAGACAAGTCGGAGGAGAGAGAGCGGAGACGACGGAAAGGAGGAGAGAGAAAGAGAGAGGAAAAAATGGAAGGTGTGATGTGAATCACATGCTTGTGTAGACTTGTCTCCTCCATCTCCAAACTCCTTCTTCTCCACCCCGCCACCTCCAATCTCTTCCTCTGCTCATCTTCCCCCTCTCTTCCCTACATGGCGGAGGATAAGGTAACCCTCTAACCTTTCCGATTTCTCGATTTCCTGTCAATGTTTTGCTGCCGATCTGTCGGTGCTTGCCTGTGTTTCGCTTTCCTTCTCTGAGTATTTATGTTAAATCTCTCTCTCTAGTGCGCTGATTTATTGCATTGTTTCTGGGTTTTCTGGGGCTTGTTGCCTCTTAATTTGAGCTCCTACATGTTTGTTTGGGACTGAATTATGCCCATTTCAAGTTATGTTGCTTCCTTTCCTATTTGGTTATGGAAATTGGATCTAAGTGTGCCTTTTAGAAATTAGCTTTGATGTTTACTATAGGGCTTCATTATTTCCATTTGTTAGTTTAGCTCTTTTGGTGGATTGTTGACATCATACTCATAGGTGCTGCTCTGTGTGGTTGATCCAAGAATTTGCCACTCTTTTTACACTAGTTGAAAACATGAAATTAATTATATCTTGCTCTATATCCTTAATGATGGTTGCCGATCCCTTAATGTTATTGATTCAATTTTGCATATTCGATAGGAAACATGTATCAATAGCTGTTTTATATGTTCTACAGGAAATGGCAGCAGCAGTTGTGGACGGGAATGATCCTCTCACAGGCCATATTATCTCCACCACAATAGGGGGCAAAAATGGAGCACACAAGCAGGTATAAGCATATTTGGTTGATGCCCTTAAATTCTATTGACTCGAGAGATAAAAATCTAGTACCTTTATCCAAAAGCAAGGAAAATAAATCATATTCAAATTTCTACGCATCTATTTTTCTCTTTTGTTTATTACTTGCAACTCAGAAATAAGAGTACTTATAATTTGTTCAAGAGGGCTGATCTTGGTTAAATATCTTGTTTGCATACTTGTCCTTCCAAATATCCCAGACCATTAGTTTTATGGCGGAGCGCATAGTTGGAACTGGTTCGTTCGGAGTTGTTTTTCAGGTAAGTATGTGCTATCATTCTAGTTGTTGCGATCTGGGTGCCATTTTACCCATCTACTCATCTTTTGATTTTTGCTTAACTCTCAGGCAAAATGCCTGGAATCAGGAGAGACAGTGGCTATAAAGAAGGTTTTGCAAGACAAAAGATATAAAAATCGTGAGTTGCAATTGATGCGCACAATGGATCATGTAAATGTGGTTTGTTTGAAGCATTGTTTCTTTTCAACTACAAGCCAAGACGAACTTTTCCTCAACCTGGTCATGGAATATGTTCCGGAGAGCATGTATCGGGTTCTAAAGCACTACAGCAATGCGAATCAAAGAATCCCACTAATCTATGTTAAGCTTTACATGTACCAGGTATTAATGTGCCCTTAGTTGGTGAATTTGTTTGCTCGTTTATGCTTGCCCCTTACAAGCATGTAAATCTTGCAGATTTTCAGGGGTTTGGCGTACATACATGCAGTTCCTGGAGTCTGCCACAGGGATTTGAAGCCTCAAAATATTTTGGTTTGCATCTCCCTGATTAAGCCACTATTTACTTTTTGTGAAACACAAAACTTTCTCTAAAGTCATTCTTTTCCTTGTAAAGGTTGATCCGCAAACCCACCAGGTGAAGATTTGTGATTTTGGAAGTGCAAAAGTGCTGGTATGTTGAAATCTTTATCATATATATTTTTTCTCCTGCTGTAGCCTGTAGTTCATTAAGTTACTTGCCCCTTTCTCAAAATTAAGAAACAAGTACAGATATACTGCGAACTGAGCTGACTTGTGACCAGGTCAAAGGTGAAGCCAACATATCATACATATGCTCTCGTTATTATCGAGCTCCTGAACTCATATTTGGGGCCACCGAATATACAACCTCAATTGATATCTGGTCTGCTGGTTGTATCCTTGCTGAGCTTCTTCTTGGCCAGGTCAGTTTTATGCTTATTGTTTTGGTTTGCAATTCAGTCATGTTAAGCTAAAATGACTCCTTTATTATCGTATAATTTTGTAGCCCTTGTTTCCCGGGGAAAGTGCTGTAGACCAGCTTGTGGAGATTATCAAGGTAAGGATTGAGTGTTGTTACTTGGAATCATTAAATTGTTTTGGTCATATACTGAATGAATGCGTTGTTTTAGGTTCTTGGTACGCCAACTCGGGAAGAAATCCGCTGCATGAACCCTAATTACACTGATTTCAGGTTCCCACAGATAAAAGCGCACCCTTGGCACAAGGTTTGAATTCGTTATTATTTTATACTTGTTAGTGATATTCTAAATTTTTGAATTTATATAAGAAAACATTAAATGAGTTTTTTTTTTTCTGGTGTTGAGTTCATCAACAGGTTGTACTCTCCTCTATTAATTTTTGCCTTAGATTATCTTAATTTACATATTAGACTCACAGACGCAGCTTCTCAAGACTGATGATTACATTCTTATTCATGGAAAAATTCAACTAATCCATTTCCAAATTTATTGGTTCAGGTTTTCCACAAAAGGATGCCCCCAGAGGCAATTGATTTAGCATCACGGTTGCTTCAATATTCACCAAGTCTTCGCTGCACAGCAGTGAGTTTTTTTTGCTGATATGCCTTTTAGATCCAATTTAGGCAGTGTGTGCTTATATGATTTATTTGGTTCTTTTATTGCAACTTGCAGCTTGAAGCATGTGCACATCCTTTCTTTGACGAGCTCCGTGAGCTGAATGGCCGCCTACCTAATGGTCGTCTGTTACCACCTTTGTTCAATTTTAAACAAGAAGTATGTAATCTGAACCCCAGGCTATATCATCACATTTGTGGCATTATTAATAGGATTCTTCGATTAGGGTGTCATTGTAGATTAACCATGAACAAGCGAAAGATTTATCGAAATATAGAACGGAATTTGCTGAATGTGTAAGATGCATCTTAGCTGTATTAGTGGTTTGCTAAATGTCCAGTCCAGTTGACTACTCGCTTCATTGTTCCAGCAGGATGTGAACCAAACAAGTGAGAATACTTGGGTGGATTTGTGGTTATAACAGGGAGTATAAAATAAATAACAAATGAAGCTATTCATGTAAGAGTTTAGGTAGGTTCAATCGTAGATAAGATGAGGAAAGCCACTTGGTGGTTTGGACGTGAGGCATGTTATGGTAGACTTAGGATGTTAACATGGAACAAATGATTAGAGAAGACAACTCGAGGCATGAACGAATGGATTAGATAATAGGACTAGCTGGAATATATCGAAGTTTTGCTAAAGAATTCACGTAGCCAAATCCAGCATATATAAATAGCTTTATTGATGTGCATATTGCATGCTCTCTCATAAAGTTCTCTAATCATCCAGTTCATTAAAATGTTTCTGAGTGGTTGCTGCATTCCTGTAACAGTTGTCCGGGGCATCCCCAGAGCTCGTCAATAAGTTGATACCAGACCATATCAAGCGGCAAATGGGTCAAAATTATATGCATCTAATGGGTACGTAGACAAAGAAGAGTGGTAATAGATAATAATATTTAATACCTGGCAGTTGAAGGGAGCGAGAGAAAAGAAGACGGGATTGGGGTTGGGGGGAGAATTCTGGCTTAAACCATCACCATGTTGAAGGCATGAGCAGCATAAATCCTTGCCCTTGGAGGATACAGAGGCCGAGTGAGGCAGCTCCTGGTATTTTCGATTTTTACACTATCTCCTTATTCTTTCTTAAAATGCATTTTTTTTGTGTGTACATGTTATGTTGTTGTATAAGATGTGAGGACAGACAAATGTATGATTCAGTAGGAAAAAGAGGGATTGTTGCTTAGTATTTGCATGTTTTTTCATTTGTCATGAACTCTTAGTGTGATGATTTATGAAGATTGACTCTGTTACTATTCTCGAACGCGGTATTATCCTTTTAATTTCATGGTTGTGCTCTCTTGGTCGTGGGTTCTATGCTGTTTACTACTAGTTTGACCTTTCGTGAGTTGAATTCGTCTCTAAGTTCCGTTATTCTTCATTTGAGTCTTCGTCAAGTTCATCTAAATCGTCAATGAACAATATTGTGACAAACTATTTCAATTGCCAAATTGTCTTTTGAAATTACTTAAAACGAAATTATATCAGATTATATATTGGATGGAGACTCATTCTTAGCTGCTTTTGTTCATTCTTCAAAAGGATCATCATTATCATGGCATTGTCCAAAAATGACTTATTTAACAGAGGGACATCTTCCCTACAATTCTCTCCTTCGAATGTTTGATCTTCTTTTCCAAAAGGAGTAATCTTCACCATTATCTATTGCATAAGCATGATCCTTATACTTACGCTCAAATCCATAATCTTCAAACTCGGATGCAATCTAGTCGTCCTTTCGGGACTATTGTCAGATCATACAATCTGTCGGTCATCAAAATCGTTATTCATTTGGTGGGTGTAGAAATTGAGTGGAAAAGAAGGTGATTCTGGAATGGTTGTGTAAAAATGAGTGTAGTAGTCTATTTTTTGTAGTTGTCGCAAGAGCAATATTTATTTTTTGGCCGAATTGACTGCGTGGCACGACGTCATTGGAGGATTAGGACCAAAAGATATTACAGATTTGTCAAAAGAATATTGAAACTGCATACCGTTTGCTCTAATTAGCCAATTTGATATGGTTTTGGAGGACGAAATTGTAAGAACTTGGACAAATACAATGTCCTTGCCCTAACAATTGGCCATTCTAGGAACGATTTGGTTGCATCAGTACTCAAAGTACATGTTCGTGGCCTGTGGATGTTATAATAATGGATACAAAAATTAAAGACCATGTGATCTAAATCAGTGTACATGTCTGCATTTTTTTTTTTTTTGAGAATAAGGGATAGATTTTATTAATGAGTTAACAACACTTAAGCACAGGAAGAATAATTTGGAGTTACAGGTGGCAGCATTCGATAGGAGCTTCACATGAGAAATGATATGTACCAAGTTTACAGGTAAAACACAGAATGGAAGCTTGGAAAGGCAGGAGCAAAAAGCC
>JAYMTN010001731.1:0-12246 GCA_036897425.1 Erodium trifolium
TCAGTCACGAAAAAAGTTAAGGGTAGGTATCGGTCAATCAATACAAGTTGCGGGTGTGTATTTGTATTTAACCCATTTACTTACCAAAACTTGTTGAATTGAATTTCCAAATCATTTGCCCAAACCACTAAGGTCAATTTCGACATTTCACAACTGTCTGCTGTCAATCTCAGATTTCACGGACGAAATTGAAGACATCCTAAATGGTCAATGGTTTTCAATCTCATAATATAACCTAGGTTTTTTTTTCTTCTTTTCTCCGTGCTGCTATGGAGATTGAGATTCAGAAACTTTGCCTTGTGGTTGGTGTTGTTGACTACGAGACTGTAAGTTTCCTCAGATTCCATCAGCTTGATATACTCTTGTCTCATTCTAGTTCATCGCCCGGGTTTCAATTTCTTTTCCCCAAAGAATATGCACCTTAATTGAATGCACAGAGAAGAATAAGACTGAAGGTACTTATTTCCACAACCACTGTACGTTAATATTGTATTCATAACAACAATTGTAATAGTTTTGAATTTGGTTTATTGTTCGTTGTTGGGATTTTTTTGAGTTGTTAAATTGATGGGTTAATTGCAAAAACTTGGGATGAATCATGCCCGTTTTGTAAATAGTATTGGTACCTATTCTTTTTGTAAATGATATCCCCAACTATTTTGGGTCTGCAAAAAAAGTTGTCATCTTTAATGGAAATTAGGCATGTGACTTCATTTTTTTGTAAAGGACAGTTTTTTCCGTTCACTTTCGACTTTTTGCAAAAAAATGAAATAGTTCACTTTAGTATTTGCAAAACGCACATAGTTCTCCGCAAGTTTTTGCAATTACCCCTTAATTGATTATTTGATAGCTACATGCCATGGCCATATCTATTGTTGACAAAAATCAAGTTTTTGTTTGAACAACTGCGAGCAATATTTCAATTATGTTGTTTCTTCTTCTTTCCTTAGCAGCTGAGTTTGGTCTTGTGGAGATTTGTTTCCTTTAGTTATGCCCAAAACACAATTAGAGAGGAAACAACATTGCTCTAGTGCATAATAAAATCGTTACGCTGTGTTAAGATGCCCTTAAAGAAGGGAAAATCTCCTGGTTGGGCTGCCTTTGACCTCAAGCAGCAAAGCGGGCATGGCCAATTTCCCGTGGAACCTTACCCGCCCATTCCAAGTAGTATACCTCCCTGTGAGAGAAATACTATTCCTTCAGCAAGGTCATTCTCATCACTACTACTACCCAAGGATTGCAAAAAAGTGGTGCATCCCGGTGATTCAAGCGGGAAGCTTGAAAGTATCCACTCCTGGGCCGATGATGGTTTGATTGCGGATGTCTTGGCCGCGACAAACAACCATATCGATCAGGCCTCAAGTTTGCTGAAAGCAATGGAAGGGAACGGTAAAACTGACGTTGTAGAACAAATCCGTTGTTTTGATACTTCTACGTCCGACAAAGACATAAATACTTGTATCGGTACGTCAGACTTCAGTGAGCCGACCTCTACCCTCAAGGACGACATGATCGAAGCATTGATGGATGAATATGCTTCTATAGGAGAAAGCAGTTCATATGATGCCACAATGCTTGCGGGGAGCTCAAGGACTATCCCGATTGAGCCTGAGTGGATAGACAACGATATTGATATGTACTTGACCCATCGAAAAGATGCTATAAGGATGATGAGGTACACATACCTGATTTCTACATTATGATGTTGCATCGCTTACTTTAATTGTCAATGGATTAAAACTTCTTCCTTCATCCAGATTTATTGGGTACCCAAATGAATGAATCTGAATGTATAAAACATATCTCTAAAAGTAATGATGGTTGGGTCTGATAAATATGGTTTCAGGATATTTCTATAAAGAAAATGCCTTCCCTTAAAATATAGCATGACTTGAAATGTTTGTTGGTTTAATGGGCAATCTATTAGCAAATAGGTAGAATTTAGGTGTTTATAAGTGGGGAGAAACTGCCACTGTATACTATTAAGGTGCAATGCCTAGTTATTGAACTAATACAAGCACGGTATTGTATATATGCTTTAGTGAAATATGAAGTAAAATCATTTGGTACTTGAGTAGGGAAAGATGGAAAACAGCCGAGCACTCATCTTTTTTATATTGCTTAAATTTGAATTTTTGTGTAAAACTTGGACACTTAAGTAGGTATCGGGCGTGGATAGATGTGTTCAATTCCTCTTTTAAGAAGATTTTATATGGTTTTTTCTTGTCTTGTAGACTTGGTGACAAGTATTTTGTTGACGAGGGCCATAATGGGTTGTATACATATGTTTGCATGTTATGGAATGCAAAGATAATTACTTAGGTTGAAAAGGATATTTGTAACTTCACTTAGAGCATCTGTAGTGGTCACTTGGCGCAACCATTGCGTCGAGCACTTGGTTTAACAGACGACGATCACCCTCGATGCATATTTTATCACCCTTCACTTGCGTCGAGACCTAGATGTCAGAGGGATTCGGTCAACAACGGCTAGTCGTCAAGCTAGTGGTGCGACAACATGTGTCTTTCATAATTTCGGCCCATCCCCTTTTACACCCTATAAAATCCCCTTTCTCCAACTCTTTTTCAACAAACCATTCTCTTATCTTCCATCTGCAACCTTTTTCATACGGTCTCTCCTCTCCTTTGCCAACATTTTTCATTCAATTTACTGAACTTTTATGTAATCTCGTTCCGTTCAATCTCCTTAACTTTTATGTAATCTCGTTACTTTCGAATAAATCCTAGGATTTCGTTTTCATTTCTAAAATAACACCAATTAATTTCATAATTCATTAAGTTCTGCTTGAGCCAAACTGTTAAGCGATTACTAACTAATGCAGAAGAGAGAAAATGAAAAGTAGATATTATTCCTCCTCAAGCCAAGTGCTTGGCTTAACCACCGTAGATGCTATTAGATGATGATAATTTGACTCGTTAATTATGTATTATGTATCCTTGGATTCATACAAGTCAAGATTCTTTCTACTTTTATGATCCTCATTGTGCCTGTATATAATGGATGCTGATAGAGTCGCCTTCAATTGAACAGGTTGGCGTCCCAGCATTCAAAGGCCGCAACTAGTGCATATCAAAGAGGGGATCATTTTGCCGCCCGTCAGCACTCGCTGAAGGCTCAAGAGGAACGGATTACGGCTGAAAAGCTTAATGCAAAGGCTGCCAAGGAAATCTTAGGTATTAGAAATAGTCAAAACGATATGTGGAAGCTGGACTTACATGGCCTTCATGCAGCCGAGGCTGTTGAGGCCTTGCAAGGACATTTACTGAGAATCGAAACCCGGCTCTCGTTGAATCGATCTGTATCTCCGAATAAACTCACGACGGATAATGAGATCAAACGATCTTCATCACTCGGGTCTTTTAGCTCGATGAACTTGGAGAGACTACAAGCTTCGACTAGGCAACAACAAATGGCATTGCAAGTCATAACAGGTTCTTTGCTTCTTCCATTATACAATAGAGCACATGGTAGCATAGTTAGCTTTTAAGGTATAAGTTCTTAATTGTTACTGAAGCTATCACTAAACAATCTGACTTGTGATGTTACAGATGGTTGTAAGTCAACTGGGATAATTGCAAATAAGTACCCTGAGGTATTCACTTTTTCCAACTTGTAGCCCTCTTCTTTCGTAATTGCAAATAAGTGCCCTGAAATTTTCTTTTTGTTGCACTTTGTGTTAATTTGTTTCAAAATGACGATTTTACCCTTGAAAATTTGAATTTTAAGGAAAATAATTAAATAACAAAAAATCCAAATATTCATATCCCTTAACTTTCTTACTCTTTGTATGTGCAAAAAGGAAGAAAATTAAGGGACATGAAATTTTGGATTTTTGTTTGTTTTTTTACTTATTATTTTTAAATATAAATTATAAGGGTAAAATCACCATTTTTATACAAATTACAACAAAAAGACAAGTTCAAGGTATTTTTGCAGTTATCAAAGAGGAGGGCTTTAAGTTACAAAAAACGAATACCTCATGGTAGTTTTTTTTTCAGTTATCCCTTATTTATTTGTGAACTCAATCAAATACTTATATAAATTAAATATAGCCTTAGGATTGCCTAGATGCGGTTTGGATCTGGTGATAAAGGCAATCCTGTTGGATTGGACCTTAGTTTGACTTGATGTTTCTTGAGGAAATGAATTGTACGAGGTCAACGCATTTTAAATTGATTTTTGAGCAACATAGGTGGTGAAAGAAACTCGTTCATATTGAATCTAGGTTAGATTTATGTGATTATTAGCTAATCCAGTTGTGATTATGGCAGTAAAACTAGTATACTTGATACTTATGCAGGTGTAGGTAATCATAGCCAGGGACAAGCCGCACTTCCAATAGCTATAAGAGGTTTTCTAAATGAAAATAGGTGAACTGTCTCTCTATATGTAGGTATTCACTTTTTGCAACTTATAGCCCTCTTCTTTGATAATTGCAAAAAACAAAATACCCCTGAACTTGTCTTTTTGTTGTGATTTGTATAAAATGACGATTTTACCCTTAGAACGGATATTTAAAAAATTACTAGTAAAAAACAAAAATCCAAATTTTCATTTAATTTTCGTACTCTTTGTACCATACAAAGAGTAAGAAATTTAAGGGATATGAAAAATTGGATTTTTTTGTTCTTTCATTTTTTTTAAATTTTAAATTTCCAATGTTAAAATCGTCATTTTATACCAATTTATACAAAGTGCAAAAATAAGACAAATCGAAGAAGAGGACTACAAGTTGCAAAAAATGAATATCTCGGGGTAGGTTTTTGCAATGAATCATCGGTTTATTGTTGCTATTATTGCCTTCTTTTCTGATAACGCGTCTACTGATTCCGTTTTCCAGATATCGTTTTGACGAGACAAGGCCAGGGGTGATCACAGTTAGGCCTAAATTCCGCCCGAGATAATGTTCTCACCAGCAGATATGAGAGGAACAAGATACTAAAGTTCCCATATGAAGTTTTCTTTGTGATCATATGAAAATTCCATGTAACAAAACTATATAGAATTTGTTGTTGTGTGGTGGTAGTCTGCTCAAGGCTTGAATGATTTGATTTGGAATCCAAGTGAGACTTTGTATTTTATTGATTCTGACTTTGTATGTAATATTCCATTTTTGTTCCTTTTGATCTAGGTGTGTAAACAAGTTAGAATCGAGTTTAAATTTGAAAGGGTTCGGTGTGAAAAGAAATTGTGCAGCCTCGAACAAGCTTGTACTGTTGAGTTCGAATTCGGCTTGGAAATAAATATTCAAGTTTGAGTTCGATTCATTTTGTTCTCATATATATTTAATATTTCTCGTTAGTTTATCAAGTTTGAATTCGGCTCGGAAATAACATAAAAGAATTACTTGAAAAAAGAAGGTTAATTTCATCACACTACCTAAAGGTTTCAGATTCCATTTCCATTATAACTTTTTTTTCATCTTGCTACCCTAAAATTTCATTTATATCACTGTAGTACCTAATGTTAATTTTCATCCATTTTTCTGGCCAAAACACTTAAAAAGTCCATAATACATCTCATTAACAATCAAAATTTCAAAAACATGTTATTGGTTTTCAAATTTTATTTATTTATTTATGTTATAATTTTTTTTTTATCAAAAGAATAAGTTTTTACTTTTTAAAATCTGTTTTATTTTAAAGTTCATGTGCGAAGCACAAGACTTTTTTTCCTCTAAAAATACCTAAACTACCCTTTACCTCCCTCTCTTACCCACTTCATTTTCATCAAAACCCTAAACAACCCGACATGAGAAAAGGGTTGTCTAGGATTTTAATGAAAATGAAGTGGGTAAGAGAGGAGGTAAATGTAGTTTTTAGAAAAAATAGGGTCACATGACCATTTTTCGTCCAAAAATGGATGAAAAATTGACGGCGAGTATGAAAGTGAAAAAAAAACATTCTAGGGTAGTGAAGTGTCACAAAAAATAGTTAGGATAATGAGATGAAAATCAAGAATTTTAGGGGAGTGAGATGAAATTAACCCTTGTAGTAACGAACAAACGGGCTTCACCTTTCGGGAAAAGAGTGTCAAGTGTTTTGGTTTGGGCCACGTGTTTTACTAACGGGCCTATATCCCTAAATTCCTTATTGAATTAGCCCAATGCCGTAAGGTACAGACAAAAAGCCCATCATACATCAATCGAAAATTAGGAGAACCCAAATGATCAGTGGATCACTCGGTTATTGTTCTTCTCACGCCCCCTTCCTTATCACCGTCGGATTCGACTAATCAAAATCCAACGGTGTGAGAACCCAAACACCAGCTTCGAATATGTTACTCTTACCAAACAGCCCAATTTCGATACCTCCATTTTCTTCTTCTTCTTCTTCTTCATCATCTTCTCTTTCTGCTGCTTCGAATTCCATGTATAATGTTTCGTCGTGCATATTGAAGGAGATACAGAGCGAGAGTTGCAGAAGGAGAGATTGTCCAGCGCTTAGGTAAATGATTTTCTGTTTACTTTCGTTTTTGAAGATCTGAACTTCTGTGTAGAAATTTTGGTAAATTCCTGTCATGAATTTATTTTGAATGTCTGAATTGCCAATCACGAAATTATGAAATGATGAGTACTGAGCTGATAATTGTAATTGAAATTTCATAATTTGGTGCCTTAGTTTAGTCGAATGGTAGTTCAAGCTTTGAATTAGGGCAATTCAGTGGAGGATCCTTTCTCTTCAGTTCCAGTATTTCCCCCATTTTCTGAATATTTCATTTTTTTGCTTCCTTCCTTATCTTGAATGATAAAAGTATCAATGTATTTGAAAGCTTTCTAATTCTAAACCTCTCTTTTTTTTAGGTAATCACTTTCAAGCTCATTTGAATTTGTTTCTGGACTGCCAAGTTGTTGTGCACTGTATAATTTGACTGGAGCTTTACAATGAGTGGTGCCCCTAAGAGATCGCATGAAGAGGGTTCGAAGTACCCACATGAAGATTTGGGTGTATATCCCAAACTGGCAGCTGTTGTTTCAAATGAGTACCATCCCCCTTATGAGGCGGGTCAGGAAGCACGGGTTGCGAAAATTCCCAAAACTGAATCTCGTGACCCGGATAAAAGATCCCCACTTCATACAATGTACCGAATGCCTTCATCTTCAAGCGACTTGCATTTAGATCATCCTGCCTCTTCTGAGAACAGACTGGAATCTAGGGATTCCAAAGACAGTAGAGATCTCAGGGTTGAGAACCGAGACACCAAGGCCGAGGCGAAGGAGTTCCATGGTGAAGCAAAGAGAGATTCTCAAATTGCAAAAGGTGAAAAAGAGATTAGATATGAAAGTAGAGGGGATGATGGTAAAGAAACGAAATATGATAGAGATACTTATAATGATTCAAAGGGTGAGTTAAAGGTAGAAAAGGATGGTTATGGTGCAGCTAGTAGTCATTTGAATTGGAAAGAGCCGAAAGAGATCCATAGGGGGAAACGATATTCTGAAGCATCAGAGTCTTGGCACATTCCACGCAGTAATTTGCAAGTTCCAGCTGAAGTTGCAAAGGAAAGCTCAGCTACTGAAGAGAGGGACTACACAGAAGCACATGAGACTGTTGGTGAGAACAAAGTTGAGACAAAGGGTGATGACAAATCTAAGGAAAAGGATAGAAAACGGAAGGATGTCAAGCATCGGGATTGGGTAGAGAGAGAGAAGGACAGAACTGACCGTAGAAGCATTCAAGTAGGTAATAGCAATAGTGAATTTAAGGAATTAGCAAGGGAAGATAGAGAAGCAGATAGGTGGGAAAGGGAGAAAAAGGAAACCTCTAAAGAAAAAGAAAGACTTAAAGAAAGGGAAAAGGATTATGTGAAGAGAGAGTTATGGAACGGAGCAGAGAAAGAAGGTTTTAATGGTGATAAAGAATCTGGGGATATATCTACCAGAGTGCCAGAGCAAGAAACTCCCACAGTGGAGTTAAAAAAACAAAAGGAGTATGATGGGATAAAAAATATTGATAGAGAAGTGAAAGAAAGGAGAAAAGAAAGAGATGCTGATGTAGAAGGAGATAAATCTGAAAAGCGCTCTAAATTCTATGACAAAGAATCAGAGGATGGTTGTGTGGACGGTGAAGGGGGTATGGAAAGGGAAAGAGAAAATTTTAACCATGGAGTTCAGCAGCGTAAGAGGATGCTTCGACCAAGAGGCAGCCCCCAAGGGATGAATCGCGAACCTCGATTCAGGTCCCGTGCTCAGGACAATGAAGGGTGAGTCTCTCTCAACACACACACAACTATTCTAATTGCCATTTTACATGCTTGCGGATTATTCTGTGAGCTTATGCCATAGATTATGAGTCAATATTGTGGGAGTTCTGTATGTGAAGAGTCTATACCATCTTCATGCATGTTCTTGAGATAAAAAGCTTGAAGCATGGAAATCTTTCTGTTCACTGGTCCTTTTCCCTTTCTATATGTTTTTCTTGACACCAGATACCTTTGTTTCCATTGAGACTAGAAGAAACTGTATATGGAAAGTCGACCATTACAATTTAGTTATTTTAGTTGATTAAACTGCATCTTATAGGAAAACGAACATGAACTTTTCATCCATCTATTTTCGCAAATGGTACAACTTTAGAGTCACCATTGAATCTCTACAATAATTTCCATTTATGATGTATTGCAATCTTAAAATTCATGAAAATTTAGAATGCTCTGGGATGCAGCTTCTGCATTATTTGGTTCAATCATCCTTTTATTCCAAAAGTTGTGTGTAACTGAACCTGCTTCCCCTTTGTGCTCAATTTAACTGCTGTAGGGATGCTTTGGGCACACTTTCTTATCTTCTTTTACACTCAAACCCAAACAGTTTAGCTCTTGAACAATAATTTACTCATAATATATTTATCTTCATTCTTTGACAGATCTAAATCTGGTAGCACAGATTTTTATTTTCCACACGGACCCTTGGGATATTTTGATACCCGCATCTTTTGCTTTTAAAATAAATGCTTTGCTGCCACCAAAGACCTTACTGGATTACTGTGTCTTCCTTTGTTCTTTCTCCTATATCTTTTTTTTCTTCTCAGTAATTATTTTCGTAGAGTTCGTGAATTATCAGTAAGCCATTTAGCAGGAGATGGTAAATTAATTATCATGCTGTTGAATGTTTAAAGTTAGTTTTGCCATCATTGATCCGGTACTCCTTGATAAATTGTCATTACTATGATATCTAGATTATGCTTGATGCACATATATTCCATATGGTTATTTGCTTAATTGTGCTCTTCCTTCTTGCACATCTAATCATTGCTTTCTTTCTTCTGCAGGTCTCAAGGTAAAATGTTGTCCTGCATCCTATTGACCTTGAAGATTTTTTTTCTTTTTTCTTTTAACCAGTAGTGAACCTCTATTTGGCCTTCGTTCTAATGATATGAATTTTCTGCTTCAACACGTGATTGAGATCCAATCCATTTGAAGGGTATGTTAGGGCAATGGGGATAGCTGAAATGATCGAGCAGAGTTTGTGAAGTGTTTTTAGCTTAAGAATTTAATGGATACTATTACTCTAGGGGTTATTGAAAGAATTGTGTTGTACCAAAGCTTGCTTGTCCAAGTGGTCAAGTGTTTGAGCTTGTGGCCTGGTACCCAGGGTTCGAGTCACGATGGAAGCATTAAAATCATAATCTCCAAAAAGTGGATTTGTATAGTCTACTACTAGTCAGGAATTATGGCTTTCCAAAGTTGAGTTGTGAGGGTGTTTTCCATGGTAAAACATGCAACCAAATGCCAGGTCCACCCCCCTTGTTGTTATCAAAATGTATATTTTTATTTTGTCCCATTTGATAGTCGACCTCTGTATGTAATGATGCCACAAATCTCTAAACGCATGTTAAGTAGTGTCCATGTGCTCTCATGAATTACTCATCCCAGGTCAGTGATAATGTATGCAAGCTTGGTGCATCGTGTCCTAAGTTTCTGTTGATTCAGGTAAAGCAGAAGTATCCTCTGTTGTGTACAAGGTTGGCGAATGCATGCAAGAATTGATTAAGTTGTGGAAAGAATATGACCCGTCTCAAGCTGATAAAAATGGTGAAAGTTATCACGGTGGTCCTACCCTGGAAATTCATATACCAGCTGAGCATGTTACTGCTACAAATCGCCAAGTACGACCAAACATTTTATTGCTAGATGAAACTGATAAAACTTGTTTGCTCATTTTTATCATGTTACATATAGTATTGGTTAACTTATTGATATTGAGATTCTTCTCCCGTCAAAAATTTGTGGGCTTTATTTTACATCTTTATTAAAATCCTGTATATTTCTAAAGAACATAATTTATAGGTTAAATGCGGCTAGCAGTCTTTCTGCAAAAGTAGGGGAAGGCTGCATACATAATGACCCACCTCTGGTCATGCACTGCACTGTCCTCTGGAGTGATAATATGCTCTTCATTAGGGAATATAATAAAACTATTCCCAGTGTATACAATATTTCTTTTTAAGCTTCTGTTTATGAAGAGTAGTGCATGCTTTGCTACTAACTAGGTAGGCAATATATTTGGTGGAACATTTCAATTTTTTCAACTAAATTACATTGTTAACTTGGCTCAATTAAATATAGGGCTAGCAACTTATTTTGTATTCTTATGTTAGTTATTTAACTATGTGCAGGTTAGAGGTGGTCAGTTATGGGGGACAGATATATACACAGATGACTCTGATCTTGTAGCTGGTATGTTGTATCACTGAGAAGCATTAAGTTTGTGTTGAGTCCTTACAATAAGAATTAAGATTGTATCTGTACTGTTTTTGTATGGGGATGAGAATCAACCCTCATTTATGTTTGATTGGAAACTAGGCATACTTATCTTCATTCCCATTCACCTGTCTTGTTCTAATTTTATTTTTTGGAAATAAAAGAATGGGTTATAAAATGATAGCAATAATAGTTTATAGTCCCTAAATTACTCGCAAAGAAGGGTGATTCCCGTTCCCATACAGATATATTCAAATGCAACCTTAATGTTACAGGAACAATTGGTACTGATGCTTCATTTGTCTTCCAGTTCTCATGCACACAGGTTACTGCCGCCCCACGGCTTCCCCTCCCCCTTCAGCTATCCACGAGCTACGTGCTACCATTAGAGTGCTACCCCCCCAGGATTGTAAGTTCATATTCAATGTCATCTTGTCTTTTCAGGTTTATTTCCCATTACAAATTTGTTTTCTATGTTTAGTCTATTTCCTATTTAGTATAGGACGATTCCTCATATAAAGGGGTCTCTCATTGTACTAATTATCAAACTGTCAATGAATTATGCATTTTGTCCCATATCTCTACAAGATTCAGCATCATCTGCGCCTCCTTGTCTTTCACTCGGCTTTGAGTAAAGGACTTTGGGATTTGGGGCAAACAGCATTTGAAACAAACCCGCACTGGGTCACCCGCATCTAATCAGCATGTCTCTCAGATCGGGTGTGAGTTAGTCCTATTTTGCCTGACTCAAACATGTGTGGGTGACCTGAGCCAGCAGTTTGGATAATTTGTGCAGTTTATTACATTATGGGTGATGGTTTTCTTATCTTTTTGTAATAGTATTCGGTTTTCTTATCAGCGGGTCTTTGTATTAGGTTACATTTCCACTCTGAGAAACAATGTTCGTTCTCGTGCCTGGGGAGCTGCTATTGGATGTAGTTATCGTGTTGAGCGTTGCTGCATTGTGAAGGTGATTATTTCCTGTCTATACTTTCCATCCATTCCTTACTCTTCATGCTTGTTTGAGCTTTCAGTTTTACTGATGCTCATGTTAAACTTGGACATCTGTATTTATGTGGTCAAATTCTGCAGTCAGACCCACAAAGTCAAGGAATTTCTATCAATGTGATATTGTTAGTTTGTATAATCATCATCATTATGATTATTATTTCAGAAAGGAGGTGGGGCTATCGATCTTGAACCTTGTCTAACCCATACATCTGCAGTGGAGCCGACTCTGGCTCCTGTAGCTGTTGAACGGACTATGACCACAAGGGCTGCAGCTTCGGTATTACCTGGCATCTTTTTAGTAAACTGATCTTTTCACCTGCATTCTTGTCTTTTTATTTTCTTTTTCCATTTTATCCTTTCCCAGTATGCATTGTGTTCTTCTTCCCCTTTTTGGCTTGTTTGTATTGTGAAAAAAATAAGGGATAATTTAGAGTGGATTTAGGATTGGAGAGATATTTACGGTTGAGTATAGGTTTGGAGTTGGATTTAGGGTTGTAATACTTAGAGTGTATTTAA
>JAYMTN010001732.1:0-12246 GCA_036897425.1 Erodium trifolium
GAGAGACACCGTCGCCGACCTTCGCAAAACTCCTATGGCTGACAGAGAGTTGCGCCATTTTTTTTTCCTATTCTAGTGTATTACAAACAAACGAGAGTAGTCATGTTATTCTCTACACTGATACTCCTCGTTAATTCATATATATTTTCAGTCTAAAAAATGTGAATCGAAAAGGGCATATATTTTCAGTATAGTGTGGGTGAAAATTAGGTTTTATATCCAATAAATATATTAATCATGACGACAAAGGGCTTAAGAAACGTATATATTAATTTCTCAATAAATGTGTTCCTAGACAATGATTAATGACCAAAATGCCTCCCACATCAGTCCACTCTCCAATTTCGCGAAGCGATCCACACCGTCAGATTGAGAATTTGACCGTTACAGGCGCTCCCCAATCCATTACTCGTTTCAAATTCAAAAACCATCCCCTTTAAACCCACAAAAAACTGAGAAAAAGACACCGAATTGCAAAACAAACGCTGAAAAGAAGAAGAAGAGGAAGAAGACGAACAAGAAAAAGGCAACAATCAGAAGATTAAAGTGGCCGATTCACAATCTTCAAGCTTCAATTCTCTCTCTCTGCAGTTTCTCTGAACCCCACCAATGTCGAGGATGAGATCCGACCGCAAGCCACCGCTCGCTAACGCCAGGTCGCGCCCGAGCATCCGTCCGCCCCGCCGCGTCCTCAGATCGAACATCCCTTCCCTGCAAACCCCACCAGGTCGAGCCAAGACCCTAACTTTTCATCTGGGTCCTTCTTAGATCGATGAATAAATCAAAGGGTTTTCCAGATCTGAATCAAAATTTCCGAATCTCACTTTAATTTTCGATTTTTCTGACAGTTTCCCTGACGAAGAGCGCAAAACCAATCCGCAGCTGGAACACCGAAGAACCCGATCTCCGCCCAATTTCCACCGAACTGCGCGCTCTGGCGAAGAAGGTTGAGTCCGAATTCGGAACGATGAAATCCGAAAAGGCTGGGTTTGAAAATTGCTCCGGTGCGAAGGCTAGTTCTGGGTTCGAGAGGGGGAGGCTGTACGACGAATACTCCGCTCGGAGGAACGAGAGGCTGAGGAGGAAGATGGGCGGCGAAACAGGGGATGAGCCGAAGAGTGTGTATGGACTGGGAGTGAACGTGGAATCGGGGAAGAGAAGGGACACGACGAAGAAGCGGGAGAGCTTGAGGAAGTCAATAGCGACGGCTTATGCGGCGGAGACTCAGACTCCGAGGTATAGCTTGAGAAGCATGAGCAAGGACAAGGAGAACAAGAAGCCTCCTCTGCCGGTGAACGGGAATTCTGACAAGTCCCTGTTCGGGAGCGAGAGGAAAATCGGAGTCCGGAGGGCCGGGAGGATTTGATTTGATTTGATGATGATTCTGGTTTCTGGACATTGATTTGATGATGATTCTAGTTTTTATGTTTGGATTTGGGGTTTTAGAACATTTGATTTGGTTTTGTTTAGGTAGTTTGGTGTTTGAGTTCACGTTTTCGGATTGAACTCCAGGAACTTTGATTGAACTATTATTCTTCAACGGAGACTTAGTTGAATGAAAATGTTCTTTGCTTTGAAATTCATCTTCTTTCATTTTAGATTCTGGTGGTGATTACTGTGACGAGAAACTCCATGATTGTTATGAAATGCATAATCGAAAACCATTAGAGTTGGAGCAAATAAACTGATATCTTTAAAATAAAAGATAAGCTCGCCAGAATCAATCTCCGAAACAGCAGAAATTGACGGTCAGGACCTTGAAATCAGAAAAGGAAAAGTACAGAAATTGAGAAAAAAAAATTCCGTTGCCGGGACTTGAACCCGGGTCTCTCGGGTGAGAGCCGAGTGTCCTGACCAACTAGACTACAACGGATTTGATAGTGCAGAGCGAACAAACATATATATTGTTATAACTTACAACTCTTACTTCCTCGGTTTTATTATTTTATTTTAGATATTTGCATTGTTCTTTTTTAAGAAAGATTCATTAATAACAAACCGTACACACATGAAACCGGAAGCGGTCTGGGACGCCCAAAGACGACTAGTGTGATAGTTGCTCTCAACTATCGGGTTTTAACGTCCCGAATTCGAATAGAGACTCAAAAAGTAAAAGAGCGACAAAGTGCCTAAACATCCCTTCAAACAACCTAATGCAAACTGAATAATCTAGGTGGTAACCAAACTCTCGGATGGACCCTGAATGCAAATTAGTCCATGCTGGGGGGCAAATTGAGTGCACCGGAGTCTTACTTGTAGTCTATTACAGGAGACTTTCTTTATGTTTGTTGTTTTTATATGCTTTCTTTTTCCCTCACGTTTTCATGTTTGTCATGAACATGAACAAAAGAAAGATGTTAAATCAAATACAGCAAAAATATAGGCGACCAAAAGTCGGGAAAGACAACATGCTTAAGGTCAAAGAAATTTTAGTAATTTGCTTCTCAATATTCCATACAAAGGGGCTACTTCAAGATCCAGATATCAAAGATTCAACCCATACATTAACCAAAACAACACTCATTCTCTTGCACAAATCTTAACAGACAACAAGTTTAATGTTTTAGGCAGGTCACTCTGGTAACTGACAATAGGGCATCCATGCTTCTTTGGAGTGAATGTAATGAAAAAAACTGATTGATCATCTCCGAGCTGGTGGTCCACCCCTACCAGGTGTTGTTCCTCGGCCTGCAACCTGAGCCTGAATTAAGAATAAGGTCAAGATTTGTTCGCATTAGCCCCCATGATAACCAAGTATCAGTCGTCAAGGAATTTTTAATGACTAAACACCAGATAATTGAAACTTTTAAATGTAAAAAAGAAGAGTAATTACTATTACTCTACTTAGTAGTTCACTAGAGGGGAACACTTCTCTCGAATTCACAATGTTTTGTTTGTTGTGCAATTGCATACATGCTTTTCTTTAATATCATACATGCATGTGCATTTGAAGTGGCATAAACATGTCAACTTAATTAAGATACAAATCAAATAGTATAAAAAACTTACTCTAGCTCGCATTGCAACAGCTCTACCTCTCCCAACTCCTAGAGATGAGCTCTTCCCCTTTAAAAAGATAAACAAAACATTGGTCAGCAAAACTGAGAGGAAATGCACAAAACTGATAGCTTTAGAATGGAAGGTACCTTGATTTTAGCATCCAAACGCTTGAACATTGGAGCATTCTTCAGCATATCTGGTATGACCATGAACCTGTTGAAATTTGGGGAAGTTGCTGGAGAATGTTAGTCATAAGCAAATAACACAAAGCTTCTTAATTGGTTTAATACGTATAATTTTGTTACCTGACTTTACTGCCGCGTATGAAAACGTGTTCCAGCTGTGAGACCTTCCCATCCTGGGGAACAGCCAACCAAAGTAAATTAGCAATGGAAAGTCAACAATAAAGAAGAGTCCTCCCTCTGTCCCCCAATGAGTGTCCTATTTGACTTATTGTAAAGGTTAAAATTAGCAAATACTTTCACTCATGCCCTTGCATTCTACCACGAGCTTACCCTCTAGTGGGCAGTAACTAACTAATGAAAACGATAATAATTTATTTCCATGCATAATTATCTTCTGGAGGAAAGTGGACACTCATTTTGGGACATCCAAATTAGGTTAGTAAGATACTCATTTTGTGAAGGAGATAGTATGAGTTAAGGTACTCTTATTTAAGTTAACAAACAGGAACACTTCTTTAACATCTTGCTGATAAATCAGGAACTTATAAGCATCTCAACCACCATGAGTAAGTAAAATGAAAATAAAGTTTTGGTATGAAATGGAAAACAAGAACAGTCACAAGAAGATAAACAAAGGATTCACGTTGACTTACAGTGTCTTTTTACATAATAATTATGCATCCTAACCACAAAGAATGCTTAGCCCCAGTATCATCTCATACAACAACTCCAGCATGATTGCATAATAGAGTTATCTAATTGTGAATGCACTACATATTGCAGGCCTCCACTACATGCATAATAAACTTCAGTTGCGGGAACCATATGTTATTGTGAATTAACACAATGCAGGGCGTGGGAATTGACCAGAAAAGCTCATAAATTATTCCACTGTCTAAAATAGCAACAACACGATTTCCAACCTGGGGTCAACTGCATAAATCCTTCAGAAAAACTCCTTAGGGTGTTTTAACCGTATTCTCCCCCTCAACTCCATCCTATTTCAAGTTATCTCCTTCATATGTCATGCATTATCATCTCTTTTCTCACTGCTAATTCCCCTGTTAACTACTCTCCCCCTTTAACTTCTCCTAACAGTATTCTCTCTCTCTCTCCTCTAAGGCTAAATATACCAGCAGCTGAAGACATTATGCAAATGAATTTCAAAACGAAAGTAAAGATTTCAAAACCTAAAGGCGACATTATGCCATGAAAAAAAGTGAAACTATGTGAGACGTACTGCAGGAGAAGGGGATACTTTGCAGGAAAATAAAACAATGGGGTAAAGGGCTTGTTTATGTGTATAAAAGTTCAGGACAAGCAGCAATTACAACTAGACAAGTAGAAAATAATGGTTTACGGCAAAGTAGTACCAGCTACAACTGACTAGGAGTGCTGAAATATGCTATACATAAAAGACTTGGACATCTTTCCACTCTTTAGATTTTTCAAACAAAAAGCAGCTATGTTAAATTCTTTATGCATAAACTGGATCTTTCCACGAATCACAAGAAACCCAATGGCCCTCAAACCTAGTACACACTAATTTAAATACTTTAACAAAGAAGTTTAACCTCCAAAGCTCTACATATATCAGTAATGTAATATCCAAAATTACAATTTCTTTCTCCATCCTATCCCACCAACCAAATGTCTCGTTCAATTCTTTCAACACAGGTTTCGAAGGTACCCAATCTAATACACAGGGCTAATCCCAATCCCAACCATTCACAATCAAAGTTCATCAGATCCACATAATAATACTACAAACACATTCCGAAATTTGAAATGAAAGACGTATAGGGTTTCAGATGGATGCAAAACACATATTCAGAGAAAAATAAACATAAATTTTCTCAAGACGATGAATATAGAGGCATTACCTTGGCGGTGTAAGTGATGTTCTCGAGCTGACAGTTCCAGTTATCTTCACATTCGATCATGCTTCCTCTGTAGAGCTCTCCGCTCTTCAATTCTACAGTGACGACGTGCCCAGACGCCTCGTGCAACAGCTTCACTGGTATCCCCAAGCTCCTGCTCATGGCTCCTTTCTTCTCTCTCTTTCCAAAACCCTAGCTAACCCCTTTTCTTCTCTGCTTGCGCTTCTGCGCAATAAATAATTACGACTACGTTTTATATTTTCATTCAGTGGTCTACTGGTGGCAGTTTTGCAATTACTGAACACGAACAAGGGTAAATCGGTCTACCTGCATAGCTTATCAACAGCAGGGTATTCCTGTAATTTAAACATACTCTTATTGACTTATAGCTTGACAACTGGACTTTTGGAACGCTTACAGATACAAACAGGTACAGTGGATTTTTCCCTTTGTCACGAAAGAAGCGATCAAGTCACGGAGCGTGATCTTCTCACAGCCGTCCGATTTCAGGAAAATATCGTTGCCTGTGGAACTGGTAGAACTGTAAAGCTGAGATTTTCAGGAAAATAAAAATAAATGTATGATTTTTGTTTTCACGGCGGAGGAGGCTTCACGTGGAGAACTAGCATATGCTTTGCTTCCGCATTTGCTTCCAAAAGCGATCAGAATCATCAGAAATCGTTAATTTCGGAACGGTGGGTCCGAAGGACTAATCAGTCATTTAATTTCTGGTTAATGTATAAATCATTGGAAATGAGCTTTCCGATTGTGAAGTGTGTCGCACTGAGAAGCTACAAAGAGAGTGAGCTTGAAGAAAGATGATGATGCTTAGCGCTTGTGGTGCCATTATCTCTCCTGCTCTTGGGTCCTCATCGCATTCTTCCAACAGATTATGCTTAAGGGTATATTTTTTTACATTCGTGTTCGCATTTCCTTTTGATCTATTATAAAACCTTGCTTTTGTGCTCTTTATTGATCACAAAGCAATTCAAAAAGAAAAATTGAATTTTTGATCTGGGTTTATGTAGTTTGGTTATGAACACGTTGTGTGCTGATGATGTAGCCTGTAGGCTCAAAAATATTGTCATAATCTCACCTTGGTTTGGTGTGAGGTTACTGTTAATTGTGTCTGTTGATGAAACCCTATTGTCATTGTGTAAGTTTGTGACTGTGTATGGTGATTCACCTAACTGGTTGCATCAGAGAGGGAATTAGAATTTGAAATATTAATTTTTGACCATAGTGATTGATTTTGGAATGCAATTAGGGACTGAGTGGAAATGAAACCCCAGTTCTAGAAAAGATTAAGCTACATATGTTCTGATTGGGTTGAGAACTTATTTCGTCTAGGCTACAGAATTGCAAACAGTGATTTTGAGAGTTCTCATGTCATGGTTTGGAACTTGGGTGTACTTTATAACCAATGTGTTATGGTTTGGCCTGTCATTAAGGGTTGGGGTCAGGCCTAGTGGATGAGGCCGTGATCTCAATGTTACAAAGACATTAAACCTTCGGTGCTCGCTGTCATTAAGAGCTCTTGCCACGCTAAATTTTACATGCCAACTTTGACATGTCTGAAAACTTTTTTTTTCCTGGTCTAAGTTGATGCTAAATTTATAACCCCATGAAGTCTGTTTTGATGAGTAAGTGATCTTTTGAATTGTGTAATGTCTCATATGAAGTACTATCTCTATGAAGCGTGTTTACCATCCTAGTGTATACTTTTTTATGTTCTTGGTACAGTTCAAAATTTAATTTTGTTTTCAAGTCCCCGGTATTATGCAATCTGTGATTTCACCAGAAGGCTTTACCATGACCATAGGTGTCTCACTGACTGACACTTGTTCCTGATATACATTCTTTTTGTTTCACTTGAATCTTATTGGCAGGGCTCAACTTACAACCACAATCGTGTCAGGCGACCTCCATTTCAGATATCCTGTAGATCTCTGCAGTTGCCTAGTTACAGCAAATTTCTGTTTCCACCAAGGCTCTCGACATATCCTGGGGTATGTGATATTGTAATATGAATTAGTTGGCTAGGAGCCTAGGATTCTATTTGGCAAAGTTTTCTCTGTCTGGATTTATTTTATAAGTTTATTTGATTGCTTGTCAAGCTTATGGTGCATATTCCATTTATATGTCTTGATTGGGTAATTAGAACTGTAGGGTGAATTAATTCTTCTTAAAGTTACTTTGCTGTTGAATGATTTCCACTAGATTGGTTCTGAACATTGTAGTTCTGTCATTATCTCTGTGGTGGATGCAAATGATTAATTCTTCATGTACATCTCATTTGACATGATTTTACATTTTATTTCTCTGTATTTGACTACCCTTAACTGATAATCAATAAAAGAACGAGGTCCATACAACTGGACTAGTCCACAAAAGTGTGTTTAATGACTGCATGGGTGCCATCCATTACTTTTGTCAGTGATAACTATTCCCCTCAGTTCTGCTCCTAGATTTTCTTGCATACAATATGCTTATTATGATGTTTAAGTTCTGAACTTGATCTTTTTTTGGTCAGGTGGAACATAATTCTGCTATCTTGGCTCTTTCTACAGATCGTGATGCAACTATGGCAACCGTTGGGAATAATGCTGAAACATTAAGTATATTCAATATAGATCCTAGCTTGGAACCATATAAAGATCACTTTCAATACAGACTGAAGAGATATGCTGATCAGAAAATGCTTATTGATAAACATGAAAGGAGTCTTGAAGAATTTTCACTAGGTTGATGGTTTATTATCTTCTGTTTTCACGTTTTCTGTGCAACAAGGAAAACATACTAAATCCTTTAACATTGAACGTTAACATAGGAGCTGAAACATATCTGACCAATACTTCAATTGAACACCTAACTTAGATTTTCTTTGAAGTGTTATTTTTATGTGCACTTCAGCCTACTCATGAAATTTATATAGTCACTATGGTCTTGGTTCCTTAGTTGGCTCTTGGTTGGTCCTTCCCAGGCATCCTTTCCATGTTCTTTGACTTTTCTGCTCTCATGTTTTTATTAATAAGTATCTACTTAGTGTAAACTCCTGTTTTTTTTTCTCCATTGTGTAGGCTACTTAAAATTTGGATTTAACAGGGAAGAGGGTGGCATTGTGTACCGTGAATGGGCCCCTGCTGCTCAGTGAGTTTTGTTGTCTATGTATTCTGTTTTTTTACTTAATTGTTCAATGATAAGTGAACTTTTCTATTCCGCAGGGAAGCACAAATTGTTGGAGACTTCAATGGTTGGGATGGTTCGAACCACAGGATGGAAAAAAATGAATTCGGTGTTTGGAGTATCAAAATTCCTGATTCTGGTGGAAATCCATCCATTCCTCACAATTCCAGAGTCAAATTCCGCTTCAAGCATGGTGCTGGAGTTTGGGTTGATAGAATCCCTGCT
The DNA here is from genome assembly GCA_036897425.1 of Erodium trifolium. NCBI lineage: Eukaryota > Viridiplantae > Streptophyta > Magnoliopsida > Geraniales > Geraniaceae > Erodium > Erodium trifolium. The sequence goes on from JAYMTN010001732.1 coordinate 8,477, forward strand.
TGGATCAAGTATGCCACTGTGGACCCTACAAAGTTCGGAGCACCATATGATGGTGTATATTGGGATCCCCCGCATACAGAAAGGTATCACTCGTAGTTTTATTTAACCCTTATTAGATCAGAGGTTATCCTAAATGGTCTAGTAAAACCGTTTGATGAGCTAATGTCAAATCTAAGACATTTTCAATATACTCAATTTATTATAAACTAATTTGGAAGTCAAATGAAATGTTAGCGCTCATATTTTAATATTTTGCCCTCCTATCCTCATTGTGAGTAGATATATTCAAAGTAAGTAGTGGGAAAAGTTAAATTGAGAATGCAAGTGCTGATACTTGTATAAGACTCATTACTTATTTTACAAGAGCTTAGCTCTAATTTAGAAATTAAAATGTTATAATGAACTTGTCAACATGTATTCTCCCATTTTAACTGAACTAATGTCCATCATTTAATTAATGATGCAGGTATCAGTTTAAATATCCTCGTCCACCAAAACCTAAAGCCCCACGTATATATGAGGCTCATGTTGGAATGAGTAGCACTGAACCACGCGTTAACTCGTACAAAGAATTTGCTGATGACGTTCTGCCACGTATTCGAGAAAACAACTATAACACAGTCCAGTTGATGGCTGTCTTGGAACATTCCTACTATGGATCATTTGGGTATCATATCACAAATTTTTTTGCTGTAAGCAGTAGATCTGGGACTCCAGAGGACCTTAAGTATCTGATTGATAAAGCCCATAGCTTAGGTCTTAGGGTCTTGATGGATGTTGTCCATAGCCATGCAAGTAACAATGTTACTGATGGGCTCAATGGCTTTGATGTCGGCCAAAGCTCACAAGAATCTTATTTCCACACTGGGGATCGAGGCTACCATAAGTTGTGGGACAGCAGACTCTTTAATTATGCTAATTGGGAAGTCCTTCGCTTCCTTCTATCCAACTTGAGGTGGTGGATAGAAGAGTTTAAATTTGATGGGTTTCGTTTTGATGGAGTTACTTCAATGCTTTATCAGCACCATGGCATCAACTTCTCGTTTACAGGAAATTATAATGAGTATTTCAGTGAGGCAACTGATGTTGATGCAATTGTGTATATGATGCTAGCCAGTGGTTTAATTCACAGCATCTTACCAGATGCCACTATAATTGCAGAAGATGTTTCTGGTATGCCTGGACTTTGTCGATCTGTGTCTGAAGGTGGGGTTGGTTTTGATTACCGCCTTGCTATGGCTATACCTGACAAATGGATTGATTACCTCAAGAACAAAAACGATGAGGATTGGTCAATGGAGGAAATATCTTGGAGCTTAACAAATAGAAGATACACAGAAAAGTGTGTTGCATACGCTGAAAGTCATGACCAGGTATGAAGTGTTCTTATTCCTGGTAAATACTCATTTAAAATATTTTTATTATGTTTTAAATTTGTGCAATTACCAATAAAAAAGGTTGAGGAAGGGGAATTCAGGCTCATAACCAGATAAAAGGTAGATATTTCTTTTATAGCACTTCATATGGAAAGAGTCATGACCAAATGAAAGGTACTTGTATTTTTGTACTAATTTGAAATCACCTTTGTTAGGTTCTGAATGTGCTCCAATAAGATAAGGTGGTTTGGCTACTAACATTTCATAATTTATATATGAGGTCTTTGAATGATAAAATATTGCATTTTGTTGCATTATCTCATAGGGTTTGTTATGTTCTCCGCAAAATGTTTGATTAAGTTTTTTGTTTACCACCTGATTAATGATCCCTGCCATTCATTATGGTTTCTCCTCTGATACATTGTGCAGTCCATTGTGGGTGACAAGACTATTGCTTTTCTTCTAATGGATAAAGAAATGTATTCTGGCATGTCTTGTTTAACAGATGCTTCTCCTGTCATTGATCGAGGGATAGCCCTGCACAAGGTTTGCTCTGACCTTAGATTGTTGTGGATGCTTTCTGTGAATTGTGGTTGCTTTTTTGGTTCATATGGTGGATAATCTTGGCCTCTAGTATGTGGTCCTTTATTTTCTTTATATGCATGGTCGAAAAGTAATGCAGAGTTGGTATGGTGAAGTGTATAATTTAGCTGTTATCCACAACTATTGGTAGGATTCAGCTCTCAAATGTTTTATGCTGCACACTGTTTTTTGTGCCTCTGTGTTTCCCCCTCTTTGATAGTATCACTATCTCTTGCAGATGATACATTTTATAACCATGGCTCTAGGAGGTGAAGGGTACCTGAATTTCATGGGAAATGAGGTAAGAAGTTGGGTTCCTCTTTACCTGTCAACAGACAATAGTCCGTTGAAGTTTTAATTTGGAGGACCTTAAAGAAAATTGCAACTCATGGAAATATAAATAAGTTTTGGTCCAATCATGTCCATCTATTAGTCTTCTAATATGTGTTGAAGATGTGCTAAAAACACTAGAGACAAACAGCTGAAAGCCTGAAACAATTAGCCTACTTGTTTTTTGTATATTATTATGATTTTATGCTGTAAGTTCATTCACTAATTTTGGTAGGTAACGGGCAATAAGAATCATGTGAACAAACTAAATGACTGAGAACAAGTTCCCCTAAAGAACTATATTCTCTACTCTTCCATTATACAGGGAATGCATTTTTATTTTGGAACATAACAATGCAAACATGTACTGGTTTGTTACTTCCCTCGCATATTTAACATGTATAATGATTTATGAAATTAGCTTTCTTGAATGACTCTTGTAGTTTGGCCATCCTGAGTGGATTGACTTCCCACGAGAAGGCAATGATTGGAGTTATGATAAATGCAGACGTCAATGGAATCTGGTTGATACAGATTACTTAAGATACAAGGTGAAGGATTTATTTCAGAACATTTGTGAAACTTTTTTATTTATTTGTAGTGTTTTCTATTATTGTTATATTATAGATAGAACAGTTTGGTGTTGCACTTTAGTTTGATGCTAATTGCTGACCCTTCTCAATCAACGAATTGGTGTGAATCGTGATATAGACCATACGAATATTTATGTTATGTGCATAATGTTGGCTCCTTAATAATGACATCGGTGAGGCTATGGCATGCATAAGTCACCTCTTCAGGTGTGTGCCTAAGTGTCCCTGTGTTACGTGCATACATTGTTATTCATGTCTGTCTCTCCATGTTCACGAGTGTGTGTGTATGTAAATGTTTGTGGGACCTGAACTAGATATTTTTGTGTTTGTAACATTAGTCTTTCAATTTTTTTTTTTCTTTGTAGTAGATTATTTCTGACAAAACTTCTCTCATGTGCTGGAAATTTTTTCAGTTCATGAATGCATTTGATAAAGCCATGAACCTGCTTGATGAAAATTTTTCATTCATTGCATCAACAAAACAGATAGTGAGCAGCGCCAGTGATAAAGATAAGGTACAAATGCTCTTTAGTGGTAGCTTTGTATCTTCAGTTACAGTATTGTTTACTATGGTATTGAGTCCTTTTTGAGAACTTTGAATCAATGTGCATATAGTATTGAGTCCTTTTTGAGAACTTTGAATCAATTATTCTACTCAGGGGCGGAACCAGGATTATTTTTCAGGGTGTTCCGCTCATAATTATCAAATATATCGGAAAAATTTTAAAATAGTAGTATTAAATTTTTTTCCGATATAGACATCGAAAATTAATAAACGTACAGAAAAAAATCAAACGCTATCAAAATATATGATTATTATATAATTAAAGAAGGAAGTTCATCGACAGTTCGGATTGTCTCTCGCTTAAAGAAGGAAGTTCGTGAACTT